>OLKM01004679.1:10000-20675 GCA_900291075.1 Melanogrammus aeglefinus | reverse complement strand
TGTTACTTTTCGCATGTGTTCTTGTTCCAAGTTATTGTTACATTGTCTATTAGAATGGGTGCATTTGCAAAAAAGAAGAATAAAAAAATGTTTCTGCCAAGTTCAAGGCACATTTGCACAATGATCTGGTCTCAGCAGATACCTTGACTCTGTTGCTTGTTATGTCATATTTGGAAGCTCAAAATGTTCTTCTGGGGGGCATGCCTCTGGACCCATAGATATCCTATAGAGGGTTTTCACCGACGTCACGTCTTGGGCAGTAACCCGGATGCGCGGCCATGTTGGAGGCACTCGATGTAAACACTGCGCTGTAATGCATGTAAACTCTGCGCTGGATAAACGATGGATAAAGGTCATAAACCCAAGAAAAGCTTGTCAAAAGGCGCTTATAGAGCAAGGCATACAGGGAAGGAACTTGGACGCGGGGAAAAGCAACGAATTTGAGGAAGTTAGATTTGAATTGGTGGTACAGATCCTACTGAGTTGGCTCCCTCGTCTTGGATCAATGACGACACTTTTTTATAGAAAATCATCATTTCTTTCACCGTATTTTTATAGTCTTTTTATTGACAAAGTGCATATAAAAATATTCTTCAGTCAAAATCAACAATGGATGGGCAAAGGTTCACCAGAGCACAACAGACAAGTCCAATCTTATCAATGGTACAATAACCATCACTATCTTTGCACATCAAGAAATCATTGGTAATATCCCCCCCAAGATGGTATATTTCTGGCGCACGCTACCAATTACACGCTCAACATGAATCCTGACATGGGCAATTTTTCTTGTGGTTTCTAAGTCAACAGGAGCCAACTGTGAATTTCCACGAGTGAAGGCTGGAATTTTTACATGAGCCATAATACAACCCAAAGTGGCTTGAATATTAAAGCCAGTCAGCAGGACAGATCACCAGGAACTATGGTTGTCCAAAAAGCCACAGTTTTTTTCAGTTAGGTATTTGGTCATGACTTTCCTCCCCAGGATTTGAAATGTAAGACACTGTGCTGGTGGTGTAATCCAATCAAGAATTTAACTGTGTTATGGTGCTTGTAGGAAGACATGTTTCTGCTCTGGCTATAAGGTTAGACGGACGTTCTATAAAAACGCTCAAAACAGTCATATAAAGCACATTTTTCCCAAATGTTTCCTGAATTGCATTGGCATAGTTTTTTGTAAATGCTCTCTTTCTGGCATATGAATAAGTGGTTTCATACGAATACATGAACATCAATGACATCAAGAGCAGTGGCTATTGATATGTTAATGCTACGACAGGAAGGTCGTGGAAAATTAAGCCTAAGGCGCATCAAGTGTCAGCATAACTGCTTAAACTTATCAAGTGACTTTCTTCACAGGGAGGTGGGGACTAAGGAATGTGATAGAGTCCAACGTACCTGGTATGTAAGGTAGGCCAGTTGAAAAATACAACCTTTTTCATATTACAACAAATGCCACTTTGGTCATAGGTAGTGGACAAATGTGGCAACATCAGAGCAGCAACTGGATGTTTTCAGTTCTACAGATTTTGAAGTTTCGCTGGTCATAGCTCATTTACACGCACAGTCAATTCACCTTTGAGTCTCTGTGCTGCACAATTGCTTGTGATATAACACTTGTAGGGTCATCAGTCTCAGAATCTAGTCTCGCAGCACTCCAGCACCAAGCAGAGCATCAGCAGCATGCTTCTCTAGTCTTGCTGGTCTATTCGCCACGACGGCTGTAGCGTGAAGTGATGTCCCAGTTTTTCAGGAGACTTTGCTGACCTGTCATTGCCGACAGATGCACCATCTGGGTCATCCTTTTGATAATAGTCAGACCTTTTTACCTGGAATACAATGAGAAATACAGCAACATTGTAGCTCTACATTTTTAAACGAACTGTGTTGCTACTGTAGCAGGCCTATTAAATATGATCCTAATCAGAATATTAAGTCAATATGCAACATAAAACATGTCATTCCTGACAAGAAATGGGCCGAAACAAATTCGGACGTTGTCCAGATTTTTGCCACGTAGATCCTGGTTCAGCTTCGCTAACGCACAGCGCCTCCTTTCTCTGACAACTTTTGGCATGGTTCTCCTTGATTAGTTATACTTTTTGCAGTCTGTAATACTCCAAATGTTTTTCGGCGTCTGACCGATTGGTACAGCCAAAAAACACGCAATAATTTACCATTTTCCACGAAGATATTCGGGATCTTCTGCGGCGTGGCGCTTAAATTTACCTTGGCGTGCGGTTTACTTTACTTTGCCGAGTACCTCCAACCTGGCGACTGCCGGATTGATACGCGCTGAGACGCGCCGTGAAACCTCTATATCAGTGATATGATGTCTATAAGAGTGGCAAGTTCACGCCCTGTCCGGTAAGAGGCCCATGCACCTTGGTGATGAAAATTGAATGGGTTTTCATGGAGATAAGTAATTATTTTCTGGTTCCCGTCTTTAATATGCCATGGGATTATGTTTACGCCCCTGTGAGGGGGGTATAGAAGAACAACAGGACGCAGTGTTGTAAAGTCTAAAAGTAAAGTTGCAATGGCGTACAAATTTAACAACAGTAGGCCTACATCCATAATGTAATTCCAAATACAGATATTCTGTACAGTATTCATAAATGGCATTTTATCAGGCATGCAAAACCAAACAACCTTCAAAAAACATTCAAATAACAGCATATCAAAGTGTGGCTTTGTTTGAGTACTACGTACTACATTTTTCATAGCTATCAAACTAAGATTGTTTTCCAGTTAAAAACACTACAATCTGTCCACGAACACTTAACTGAATACTGTTGCCAGCTTATACATTATTATATTTTACACATTGACTTAACACAGCGCCAACACGCATTGTCCAGGGAAATGGCGGACATTTCCTACCACGCCCTGCCCGTGGGATGCTACAGCACGCTACGGGCAAAAGAAAAAAAAAAAAAAAAAAAGGGCCCGATTCCCCCCCCCGTGTTCAACAGATACCTTCAAACCTCCCTGCATGTATAATCTCTCTGCATGTCCTAGCATTAAAATAGAAATACATAAACATTACACAACCAGTGGCGGCGCAGCGGGGGCTAGGGGGTGCTAGAGCACCCCTAGATTGGCATAGCACCCCATAGCACCTCAAGAAAATAATGGGTAAAGATAAGAAAAAAAAAAAAAATCATTCTGAGTTCTTACTAAACTGTATTGTGTGATAATAATATTTTAATCACAAGAAATAACAGATGAAATAACAGATTGTTACGTAGCAGCGACACAGACACGTGGCGTGGCGTGCGCGTGCGTTGAACGTTTGATTGTTCAAATGATATAGGCTAACGGCTAAGTAACAGTATCCTGGCGATCGTCAATTACATTTTAAATCAAGTGGTCCACAAATCACGAAACATGGGATCGGTATTGATCCGAAAAAATCCTCGAGTTGAAGGAGACGTTCAACGGAGGAAGAAAAAGGCAGGAGGTTAAGTGGATGATTCTGATGTAGAACAAGAAGAGGAAAGTCACTGTCCAAGTCAGTCGAACCCTTCACCTCTACTGAGGCGCGCTGCTAGCCATGAATGCTAGCACCCTGGTTGACTTAAGCATGAACGCCCAGGATGGTCCGAAATACCAACATTAACAATATCCAAACTCGGATGTTTGGAGTCAGCAAAGAAGTTTTCTGCAAGGGTGGATGGACGCATATCCGTGGGTTGGAATACCAGTGTTCCAGGATGCCGTCTTTTGCCTTTGCCTGCGGCATTTCTCCGGTGGAAGGGCCACGGGTTTTCATCGGGAAGCCAACGTATAAACAACAGTGGCCTTTTTTCCCAATAACTGGCGGAAAGCAACAGCAATCTTTTAAGGGCCATCACGAAAGTATGGGAAACACAAATTTGCCATGGAGGATGGACACTGAGTTTAAGCTTAAAGCAAAAAGCGGTTCAAAATAAAACAAATATGCTGGATATAAAGGAACATTCGGTATTGATGCCAGGAAAACAAGAAGGTACATGATGGGGCGTTGTGGAAAGCTTGCCGCTATACTGCGCCCTGTCAGGGGATCGCACAGCGAGGCCCACATTGACAAGATGAGGAATTCAGCAAACAGGGGTAATTTTCCCGCGAGTTGCTGTCTTGTAATTGGAAATTTGACAAAACCGTTCCATAAAAAGTCAGATAACAAACCCGTCAATTGCAAAGTATGTGCCACCAATGACGTGCAGAATGAGATCATCCAAATGTAATGGCAAAGAAATGGATTAGGAAACAATTAAGGGATGAGGTTAAGGACGCTTGAACATTTTGCCATTTTGGTGGATGAAAGCAAAAGAACCTCAGCAAAAAAGAGCAAATTTCAGTGATCGTGCGTTATTTTGAACAACGGAATCAGAGAGAGTGGTGGAGGAATTCTTGCAATTTTCAACCCGCAGTGATGACTAGACCGCAAACTCGCTCTTGCAAGCATCAAGCGACGCTCAGTCGGTGACGGTATTGACCTGAATTGTTGTGTGTTGGGCCAGTGCTATGATGGTGCCTCAGTCACTGTCTGGATGTAACAACGGAGTCCAAGAACTTTTTCAGAAGAGAGGTGCGGCAAGCAGTTTATATACAACTGCATGCTCATAGGTCTTAACCTGGTGTTGGTGACTTTGTGCATACTGTAGATGCTGCCGCTGAGTTTTTTTGAGACGTTGCAACACCTGTACAAGTTTTTTTCGGGGTCATGGTGCACGACTCTTTCTGAAGGAACAAAGGGGACTTTCAACGGCACACACGCATAGAGCTTGCAGAGACTGAGTGACACTCGCTGGGCATGCAGTATGATGCTATCTGTGCAGTCAAGAGAACTCTCTCGCGGCTATCATTCGCTACCCACCCCTGCGTGACACTGTCGCTGACAAGATGCGAAACGGAGGACAGAGGCTAAATCTGTCAGTTCCCTAGATGAGCAGTTTGTTTCTGCATTTAATTCTTTTGAGGATGTTTTTTAGAACTACAAATTCATGTCCATGCGCTAACAGTCCTCCAATTTTCGAGTCTCTTGACAGCGGATGACCTGGCCAATCTCGTGTGATCACGCCATATCGGAGAAACGTACAAGATGACAACTGGGCAGCAATCCGTAAGCAGGGCAGGAGACATGTGCGTTAATACCCGGATAGCTACTGTACATCGTGAGAACAAGGCAAGACCCAAACAGCTAAACATCTGGAAGGCTTTTATTGTGGAGGCCCCGATAGAAAAGACCAGGCATGGGCAGCAATGGGATGGAACTGAAAACTCAGTCATTCTATCCTGTCTTAGACAGGTTTGTTAATGGAACTCCGGCGAACGCTTTTCATCGAAGCAAATGGTGTCTGCACTGCAGGCTGCAGCACTAAGCCCCTAATGCACCCCATCATTCCTTGACAAGCCAAGTAATAATAAAAATTCTGCGCCATGCAGCTCGCCAAGCACTAACATATTGAAAGGTCAGCGCATGGCTCGCCATATATAGGAGGATAGGATGTGTGCAGACTCACATCAAGTTCGCCGGCTCCTGCAAAGGAAGGAAGAGCAAGGATGCACATTAACAGGCACCAGGAGTTTACCTATCCTTAATGCGGCTTACAAAGACGCTTGTCGTGGACCTCTACAAATTGATCTCCATATCTCTGACCCTGCCTGTAACATCTGCGAGCTGCGAGCGCAGTTTTTGTCTTGCGTCGCTTGAAGAGAGCTACCGAGGAGATAGCAGTGGGATGGCGAACCATGACTTGCACCTTCTGGCGATTACCCTCTGCGAGCACGGGCTTTGAACATCGACAGGATCAAGATGTCCTTCGCTCTCCACCACAACACAGGCGCATGTTCTGTTATGAAGACGTAGTAAGTGAACGATTTTTTCGTGTTGTCTGGTTGCATTCTGCGGGTTTTATGCAATTGGTTTTACAAATGTGTTTTTCTCTGTCACATTGTTCTTGTTTAGGTGAAACTGACACCTGATCTGCTGCCTTGCTTGGAATTTTGGTTTTATCTTAAGGGATTTTAAGCATATTTTTGTGTGCCACTTTTGATACACTTTTTGATATATTATTATTGTGGTTTTTGAGTGCCTACTGTTTGGTTTTCATGTATTTGATTGTGACCTAAATAATATAATCTATTTGAAAGCATTTCTTGACTCTATTTGCTGTTTTAAATTAATTATATCTGACCGTTCCTAATTCTGCCGTCTTTAGTTTAGAAGTGTATTGAACTTGGTTATGTTTAGTTTAATTTGTCGGCTCATGGTAGGTGGTGACGTCTGGTAAGCCAGTCATCTGGCGCCAAAACTTAATCCACACACTGAAGTAAGTGAAGTATTTTCGGATTACGTTATCTAAACATGCTGCATCCTATTTGACCGTCGGATGTGAACGCGGCTTTGTGCGCGTCCGTACAGAAGTAGCCTACTGACATAATAATACGATCGATTTGAATGGCGCTTTTTATGTACCCCAAAGACCCGTTAGAGAGCAAACGTGTACACATATGTGACGATATGGTGGGGAGAGTGTTGTAGTAGAGAAAAATGAGACTCATAATATGATATCACCCTAATTTCATAGCACCCTCAAGTAAAACGCCCGAGCACCCCATAGCACCACCAGAAAAAAATCTCTGGCGCCGCCACTGTACACAACCACCGTTCCTACCTGTGAGGGGGGTATAGAAAGAAGAACAAGGACGCAGTGTTGTAGTCCAAAAGTCCAAATTTGTAATGGCCGAGAACGGCAAGCACGCTATTCCCCCTACAGGCTGAACGAGGCAAAAACAAAAGCAAATCGAACACAGACGCATCGAAAGATTGAACACAAAATGAGGTGGAATAAAGAAACTCTGCAACAACTTTCCAATTTAGCTCTCTAGAATCATTTGTAAGCCAATAAAGAATAATGATTTTTTTAGATACAATGGAAATAACCAACCATATTTTACCGCCAGCATCACTTTAATAAACTCAAAGGCAGAGCAATGGATAATAGATAAAAATAGGGAGAAAAGTCTGTTTTTGCATTTTGAAGCACTTATCTACTACATTAAACATTTTAAACCTTTTTACTACAACACATATTTATAACCATTACAATTACACATGTTGTTTGTGGATTTAAATTATAATTTTTTAAGCAAAGAAAACAAATATTTTGCGAAGAAGTTTGATAATGTTAGGTTTTGTGTGAGGCTGCTTTGTGAACTACAGCTCCTCACTGATCTCGACGCGAATGATATACGTCACCACCCGGCAGAGGTGGGGGTAAGTCACTCATGTGCAAGTCACAAGCAAGTCTATAGTCATAACCTTCAAGTCTCAAGCAAGTCCAAGTCACTGTGGTGAGAATCAAGCAAGTCACAAGTCAAGTCATTGCTCAGGTCAAGCAAGTCACAAGTCAAGTCACACAAAAATCTGATGATCTAACCCAGTTTCCACATTTAAAAATCAGTTAAGAGAGTGGTTCATGAGTTGAGTTTTATTTCAACATTACCAATAACAATATCTTAACATTAACAATAACTCAAACTATTGCAAAACATTCCAAAACCATTGTGAATAGTTTGAAAATGTTTTTATGATCACCTTCAACCTATGAACAGAATCAAATAGAACCTCTAGGTGGCTGTATACGAGAACAGTTCAAGTCAATCTCGAAGTCAAAGACGCAGTTACGTAGCTTACATTTTTTGTGGGTTTTGTAGTGACGGATGAAGTTTGATGTTGTGGTGATCGTGTCACTGATTTTTTTGAGCTGCAGACCTTGCATACCGCTGTCCACTTTTTCTTACTATCATCGACAATGTAATCCTTGAACCCAAATTGAATTATTTTTGGTCTTGCCACCTCCATGACTGCTGCGCACGCAGCGACAGTTTGTCCGTGCAGGGCGCAATCACCCGAGATGCGTACATTCATTGCACTGTAAAATCACCCGATCATGTTTCAAAATAAAATAATAAATATACAGTATATAAATACAACATAATTTCTAACTTAACCTAACCTTAAAAAAGTCATTCTGAGTCATCTGTCTCAAGTCTAAGTCAAGTCTCAAGTCATGAAGACCAAGTCAAAGTCAAGTCGAGTCTTTTATCAGTGTTAGTCAAGCAAGTCTCAAGTCCTCAAATTTGCGACTCGAGCCTGACTCGAGTCAAGTCATGTGACTCGAGTCCCCTATGTCTGCCACCCACACTTGGAACTCCGGTGCAGACATGGCGATCTCTCTGCCCCACTTCACCGCTTTTTTCCAAGGGGATGATAAAAGCATCGAAAGAGGTGAAAACCATTATAAGTCGGAGCATGTGGAGAGTTTCAGTTATGCCGATGGGGAGATTGTCGGTCTTGTCCACGCCAGTCGCAGGGAGCGTGACGTCACATACGAGACGTATAGTCTTTCTCTTTGTGTTTTCGCTACAGACTTTAACTGAACAATTGCACAATAAATGGTCAAACTAATTTAAATCCACAAATAACATACGTGTAATCCGGGGCATATAAAGACTAGGACATAGGAAAGAATGTTGTTAAAACAAGCAATTATAAAATATCAATACAAAGTGTCGAGACAGAATAAACTGCTACTGCAGTAACAGTCAGAGATACAGTCTGTAAGGTCCCTAAGATATGTAAATATCTAATGTATTAATACATTGTTTATTCAGGATATAATTGTTTCTTCAATTTAAAAATAGCATTCACACACTACGCTTCGATTTCACCCAAGGCTGAATTAAAAGTACATGTTTTCCTAAACATTGGTCATCAACAAGGTTGTAAAGTAGTAACTTCCTGTCAAAATAAACGTTTTTTCTTCTGACGTGTGTACGATCTTTAATCAATCATTGCGCCGCGACCCAACTGACGGGAATATTCTCTGATGTTATGAATCTTAAGACTGCGTGGGGTTCTCAGACTCTGGTACTTCCACAACAAAGACTCGTAGTGGGGGTTATCTCGGCCATGGTGGAGATGGAATTGGGGGAAAGGAATTTTGGCTTTGACTCTGAAGTCAAGATTGAAACGCTACATGCAGGAGAAAGGGATTGTTGCCGTATGCAGGACAGCTGTCAGTTCACTTCGGATCTATGTAATTTCTCCGGACGTCCATTGTTCCGACCTCTCGGTTGTATGCGGACTGGGCAGACCTGTAAGCATCCGGGCAGACCGCAGTTATTCCAACTGCATTCAATTCTCTTGGCTTATGAGTGTCGCCATCTTGTCATAGTTTGACGGGCATTGATTTGACGTCGGGGAAGGGTGATATGCCCATCTAGTACACCGAATTAGCTCGTAGCTCATTAGTTTTTAAACGATCGGTTGGTACAGTTGACCGCAGAGCAAGGCATTTTGGCACCGGAATGAACAATAGGAATGAACGCAATCGACGTCAAGATGACGGAGATAGAATGCTAATCCTGAAAACTAGCCTCTGGGTCAAGGTGAGAGTCAGCTGTCAATCAAGAGGCTGCGCCACTAATTATTTAACATCCAATAAAATAAAAACTAGCCTGCTAAAAAAAATGTACGTGTTGTCATGGAGATATGAACTAAACATACTGACTAGAATGTTTTTTTGGACCAGGCTGTAAATAGGTTTAATAAGACTGTGAAAACAGCCTGTAAGGCTATGTTTACACGATGACGGTCTGAACAGAAGACGCAAAAGTGGGGTCGCGTCTTCACTTTTTATTCCGCGTTTAGACAAGCGTTTTTGGGAGGAAATCTGCGTGCATACGGTGAGGCAAAAGTGAGTGGAATTCGATTGGGTAGGCTATGCATGCCAGGCGGCAAGGAGGAGCTGTGATACACTATCACACAACACCGCCATGTCTTAGCGCGCGCGTGCGTGCATCGTTACTTTCTCTTACCTTCTGCCCTGACAACCACAACAATAATGTACAGATCCTTCTCTGTTAAGTATACTCTTATCTGTACATATCCTGTCGTATCTATTTCGTGTGGAAAGACTCCTGTAAGTTTATTAGAGCTGTCATAGCAGCTTTGACGGTCCGACGCATGGAAATAATCTGACATGTTTGTTTATTTCCTTGAACTGCCAAATGTATATGACGTAAACGCGTACGCAACGTGAGCAGATCTGTGCAGAGTTTTGCGTCTTGGCAGTGTAGACGGAAACGCTACGGTGGAGCGTATTCAACTTTTTCCACTCTGATGGGGGGCGTTTTCAGGATTTATGTGTTTTCATGCCCCAAAAACGCCGTCACCGTCTAAACGAAAGGCACTTCCGATAAAATATTTTGTCGTTTTTTCCCGCAAGCGTCCTCGTGTAAACGGGGCCTGAGTCAACGAAGAATTGCTCACTTTGGTTCCACCTCGTAGTGGCCACCCGGTGCTACTGCAATGTTTGTCACTTCCGCATTGGATGCTGGTAGAACTCGCTGTGGTTGGGGCTTGTGCCGTGTTTCGATATCCATGCTTCCATGAGTACACTTAAACCAAGTATACAATCCGCAATCACTGAGTGCGCTTATTTTCAGATGACAGTGCTGTTCCAAATCGAATACTCCGTGGTGCACTAACCGGAAATTACGATCACGACTGCCGCCGCGGCTCCTCCCCCGCAATAAACATCTCGCTTTGAACGGTGAACTCTTTACACCTAGCAGCTATAAAAAGCTATAAAAACTACAAAATGACTCAATTAATGCATGC
>OLKM01004679.1:0-5000 GCA_900291075.1 Melanogrammus aeglefinus | reverse complement strand
TGTGTGTGTGTGTGTCCGTGTGTGTCCGTGTGTGTGTGTGTGTGTGTGTGTGCATGTGTGTAAGTCTGTGTGTGTGTGTGTGTGTGTGTGTGTGTAAGTCTGTCTGTGTGTGTGTGTGTGTGTGTGTGTGTGTGTGTGTGTGTGTGTGTGTGTGTGTGTGTGTGTGTGTGTGTGTGTGTGTGTGTGTGTGTGTGTGTGTAAGTCTGTCTGTGTGTGTGTGTGTGTGTGTCTGTGTGTGTGTGTGTGTGTGTGTGTGTGTGTGTGTGTGTGTGTGTGTGTGTGTGTGTGTGTGTGTGTGTGTGTGTGTGTGTGTGTGTGTGTGTGTGTGTGTGTGTGTGTGTTTGCTGAAGCAAGGGGCTCAGGAAAAGGCTCTGTGAAGCCAGGAGCAGAGAGACCCCCGAGACCCAGACAGAACGGGGTTCAACTGTTAACATGATGTGGGGGTTTACTGCCCTTTGCTGTATCAGCAAAGGAATGTCTTATGTTTTTGAATTAACATTTGTGAACTTTTTATTACTTTCACTTCCAAACCCATACTAAGTGGCTTTACGGTGTTCATGGCAGAACCAAAGATACACGCCAACAAGCAATACATGTGAAACTAGAGTAGATTTTAACAGTTGTTCCCAACGTCTGTCTTTAGGTGAACCACTAAATTGTCATCAAGACATTTCGGGGACTCGTATGTCAACTTACAATAGACATGCAGTGGCTGCGTGCAGAATGCCCCTTTATGCACACTTACATCTGCCCTGGCCAGTGAAACCGAAAGAAAGAACTTGGAGCATATACTCCTCTTGTCTTTATTCAGCAAGCACAAATTAATAAAAAAATGTATTGGCAATCATAACACAATGGAAAACATATGATGGAATGAACAAAGCACAGCATTTTTTTTAATAACACATATAATAAGTAAGTATAAAAACATTAATGTGTTGATTTTAATTTATCAATATTATTTGTTCTATTGCACATTTGTCAATTTAAAGACTAGAATCACACCACAGCATGGTTCATGAGGACATCTAAACCCTATATCCTGCTGTTATGGTTCATGATGACATCTAAACCCTATGTTCATGTAGAACATGAAGTCACTTTTATTCATGCACTTTCATAATATTTTTGTGTACTTTATGGTCTGAGGAATGGCCAAAGATAAACTGGCATACCCCATTATGCTTTCATATCGCACTGACACCTCTTTATTCATCTGTGCAATACAAATATTAGCCTTACCAGAAACATTAATAATCTACATTCCATTGTGGCACCGAATTCATCCTCATCAAACCTAATGCTGTCATTTTGGGTGTTTTTGTTTTTACGATGAAATAAAGTGAGATAAAATAAAGTGTAACCAATAATGTGAACCCTTTTCTCAAAGTGTTGTTCTGAGGAAAACGCTTTTGAGCCAATAATAATAATAACAATATTAAGATACATCATATTACTCATTGGAGTGAGGCTGGTTTGATTCATTGTGACAGAAATCACTTTCACAGTTGGCATGCGTCCTGGCAGCCCAGCAGGCCCTGATGTTCCACCAGCATTGCTAACTCCTGACCTGTGAATGCCCCCTTCTCGCTCTTTCTGCTGGGCTAATAAAAGCAGAGACCTCCAGGGTTCCGGGTGTCCTTGAGTATGTTTCATTTTGGTCTGTGCTCTTTGGTCCTGCGGCTATAAATTGATTCCATATGCAAAGCCACGGACCATGAAGTTTAGACAAGTAACTGATAAGCTTTTATGCAGCCAGTCATGGGCTGACCGCCAAACCAATATGAACGTATTAGGTGATAACCTCCATCGAATACAATACGCTTTGTACACATACTATGCACTAAACATGCACTTAAAGTGCTTTTTCTCCTTTACTCTTTTAGATTATTTTTGCTTTAAGAATTTGCTTTTGATGTCAGTACCGTTGTATTGTTTTTCCTACTATTCTGATGGCAGCCAACTCCTAAAAATTGTCTAGCAAACATTTACTGTTTGATAGCCAAGTAGAAGTCATGCCTATTCAACCATTGGTTTTTGAATGGAAACAGTGTCTCAGCTAGAGTTCCCCCCCCAACCCCCACATCATATGAAGTGAGCTCAAAGATTTAGCCCCAAATGCTACTTTGTATGCTATTCATCCCAATGGCTGCTTGAATGAAACACTTAGGTCCTACTTACTGACTGATGAATTATTAAAAGACTTTATGTCTCAATCGAATATGTTCTCACTTCAAATTGCGATCACTACATTAACACAGAGCTGGTGGTGAGCGTGTTCAGTAAGGGGCAATCATCATCTCTCTCGTAGTCTAGTAGTACACAAGCACTGATAAGCACTTCGACACTGGGGAAACTTGACTCATTTCATATAAAACACAGCTGAGATAGCACGGTTACCATTCAACTCAATTTACTAATCTTCAATTGAGTAAACGGATTCTAAAGGATCCTGAACTTTTGCAAAGAGTTTGTAAACATCAAAGTCTTGTTTGATACTGAACAAAAAAAAGTTTGAATCCAAGTATGCTTGAATCCTGACAGAAGTGCTATCTAAAGCCAGTATTATACTTCCCACCAATGTTAGCAAACAATTGACATATTGTTTGGAAAACTTGATAGTTGAAAACCCCTCCTAAACTAGAACATGTGGATACAGTCCTCCTCAAGGCAGGAGTGCGGGAACGGCACTGAGTGAATGACCCCCCCAGGCCCGTCTAGAGGTCAGGAGGTGCATGACGGGTTGTCGGGGCTCCGGGGGGGGGGGGGGGGGGGGCCTCCACAACAACAATCATTTAGTACCCTAGATAAGCCTTTCAGGGAAATGTCTTGGTGATGTCATGCAAATCTATGGGAAGTGATTCATCTTTTAGGGATATGACACAGCCTCTTTTGGCTAATTGCTCTGAAAGTGAATGCATTTTTATTCCACCCATGACCAACCTCATCACGAAGTTGGGGTGAATCCAGGCCCGTCTTTTGAAGACGCCCTGCTCACAGACACCTCCCACATGCCCCTTTGGCTGATCTGCGTGAAAAGTGAAGCCTTTCTTAAACCGTCCCGTTACCAACCCAAATGTGGTGATGTAGGAGGTAGGACACCCTCCCGTCCACAACACCCTGCAGGTCAGTAGGACGGTAGGAAGGTAGGATGGCAGGATGGTTGGACACCCTCCCGTCCACAACACCTTGCAGGAGGCAGGACGTCTCCTTGCTTGTTTCCTCTTCTTCAGCTTCTTCCTATCATTAGTAGTATGAGTAGCATTAGAAACAAAGGGATTTGAATGCCCAAAAGGAGAAATTTCAATATTCTCATTACCTATTACATTTAATACTATAATCTCCAAAAATACATTTCTCTCGTATATTTAAAAACAGCAAGAGATAATTTGTATTGTATTTGTACATTTTCAGAGGATTGTTTAGAACTTTCAAATCTTGTTCTGTCTTTTTCAGTCAAGTGAATCGTCAACTTTTTTACCAAATTCAAGCCTGAAAAGGGACAGCTTTCAAACCAAAAGAGAAAACCAGGATCAGACACACAAAATAGGTTTAGATTGAGTTTAACATGTTTACTAAACCTTGGCGACTCTAGAATAGCCAGACATTCTGCCAACTCACAGCAATGTCATCCATTCAAAACACTTATCCTCCTTTGATGTCTTTTTTCGCCCAGGTATGCCGTTTTACATATACTGTGTTTATGAGCTGAAATCTCCTTCTCCTCATTTTTCCCTGAAGGGAAAAATGTGTTCCTGACCCATTATTTCCATAATGCCCTGTGCTGTGTAACCTCAACGTGCTGTTATAGCTTCTAGATATAAGAGATTTCCTATTTAACGACTGGTCACACCATCACTTCCTTGCTTTCAAACATTTCTAGGAATTTAAATTGAGGGGGTAGAAGAAAGTTAGCATTTCTTTGGAAGATGTTTAGCAAGTGACACATCATCATACTTCCCGCAAAAGGGGAAGTCACATTACTCTTACTATGCACATGCCCGTGTCTATCTGGACGGTGGTCATGGGTTTGTGCATGTTCCAATGTTGGATGATTGTTTTCTCCTTCTGCGGAATGCTGATGTCAATGTTTGTCTGTGGAAACACAATGAGTGACATTGGGCTGTTAAAAAAACTGAATACACACAGGGACTAAAAGGTATTTGACAAACACCATCTGCTGTGTGTGTGTGTGTGTGTGTGTGTGTGTGTGTGTGTGTGTGTGTGTGTGTGTGTGTGTGTGTGTGTGTGTGTGTGTGTGTGTGTGTGTCTGTTTGTATGCGAGACTGACATTGCAAGACCAACACCTGCTCTGTTTATGACCCCTCAACCTTTCCCCTTGGACCAACATGATCTTCAGTCTCAGTCCAGCAGTAAAGTTGCACATCCCTCACAATCCGATTATTTCAGTTGATACGTGTCATTGTTAGACCATTCAATTCATTGTTTTGGTTTTTTTCGTGCAGAAGCCTGCCCAACATTTTTTTGCAATTCAATGATGTAAGAGCAATTAACTCAAAAAAGGAAGCGATATTTTTCCAAAGAATTGTCTGCATTATTTCATCAATTTTTTTAGTGATTAGAGATTTTAATTTCCACGTATGAACGCAAAATGTCAATACTAATTTCATTATTATTATTATATGAACCCAAAATGTTGAATGGGAGAGGCTGTTTGGACCCATGTCTAAAATCCCCCTCTGTGGGCCGTGGCATGGCTACGGGCCCTCAGGCGACACTGCTTGTGTTGCGTTTCTAGGAGCCTTGCTGGGTCATTTTCATCTAGCTTGCTAGCCTCCCCTCCCTTACAACATGTTTGGGCCCCGGGGCCTGTCAGGCCTTTTCAGGTCAGGGATCTCCTTCTATGTGCATGCTGTTACAAGTTTTTTTTTTCAGCAGTGCTTCCCAAGGACTTTTTCTCTGGCCACACTTTCGTTCCTGGGTTAGGGTTAGGGTCCCCCTGGTCCCCACTCAGCTTACTCCAGGCCACAGACGTAATG
>OLKM01004678.1:5000-13319 GCA_900291075.1 Melanogrammus aeglefinus | reverse complement strand
ACACACACACCATCAAAACAAATAATGTTATGTCATCACATGCAGACACACACTACACATCACACACCACATCACACCACATCACTACATCACACACACACACACACACACACACTATCACACACACACACACACACACCACACACACACACACGCGCAGGAAGTGCATGTTCTGCTGCATGTCAACAAATCTGTGGATTTCTGGGCTGGACGCGGGCTAAAAAAACTAAATTACTGTGGTGAACAAGGAATGCATGAAACAACCCACCCACAGTCAACACATTGCTTGTTTCTGCTGCTCACTGCTTATGCTCTTTGCTCTTTTTTCAGACGTGCAGTCACTTAGTGAACTGAGCGTGTGCTCCTTCCTAACTCAATCTCAGGCACACGTGGCGGGGGTCGAGAGAAGTTAAAACGTACATTACCCAAACGTAAACCACATGACACTGATGACCCAAAGCCACTCAAACACTGAACCAACCCAGGAAAAGCAAACCACAACAAAACCTATAGGGCTGGAGAACAGTTCTTGACCCTGCGGCTGGATTTTAATCCCCTGACAGAATGATTTATACATGCTGTTATCAATAATTTGTGTTTTTTATATTATTTGCTGTAAAATGTCACAAATACAGTCCTGACATACTTTAAAACCTTACACATATTATTAAAACTAAACCTGTAAGGGCACTGAGGCCAGGCCTAATTAATTCTTATAACATCAATCTTATTATATTACTAAATCGAATATTCTGATTTATTCTCAAATACACCATGTATAAGCATACAAACTTAACGTAAACGAGACACAATAACTAAGCTTTAATAAACATTTTAAAACAAACCCTTGCGGTTGAGCAGTATAATATTTTTTCTTTTTACGCTAAACCGTTTAATCGGCTATCTTATTATCATAGATATGATTCATAAGCTGAGTGGAGCCAGCTGGCTCCATCCTGGTTCTGAACAGAGCCCAGGAAGCCGTGAGGCTATTTCTGCTTTCGTAGACAGCCACAGGCTGCGCATCTCATCCCCTGCAGAGAAGCGATTAACCAATTAGAACCGCACCACACCATACCGCAGCAATTCACGGCCCGGACTGAAAAACAGTGTCAACTTTTAACCTCTGGGTCTTCAATTCTTGACATTTTAGTAGTGATGGGGAAGAAAAGCTGAGATTATATCGAGAATATACACATGAAATACAACTTATGTAAAAATTGTTTAATGCACACCATACAACACGAACCAAAAATAGTTTAAAATAATAAGCTGAAAAAAGAGTTGAAAAAAGAAAATACTAGATTGGACAGTCACTATATAGCCTCAGAGCCTAAGTTTAATAAAGCCTGCGTAACACAGAGGTGGAAACTATTAACTGAAGAAAGTCCCTTGTCCCTAGATTTGCTAATTATAGCACAATCTAGAGTCAATTAATGAGCTGCTGTCGAAATACCAAATTTTACTTTCTTAAACCGAATAGATCCTCTCTGGTCCAATTGTGTCTCTGAGTGGTGTGTGTGTGTGTGTGTTGATGTGGTGTGTCGTGTGTGTGTGTGTGTGTGTGTGTGTGTGTGTGTGTTGTCGTGTGTGTTTGTGTGTGTGTGTGTGTGTGTGTGTGTGTGTGTGTGTGTGTGTCTTGTGTGGTGGTGTACCTGCCAAGACAAATGTTTGACATGGCACACACAGCTTGGAAGTGTGTGTAGGTTTGTGTGAGCGTATGATAGTCAATTTGAGAGAGGAGGAAGAGAAAGAGCGAGAGAGAGCGAGAGAGCGAGAGAGCGAGAGAGCGAGAGAGAAAGAGAGAGAGAGAGAGAGAGAGAGTTGGTGTCTCTGATCTGTAAACCACACAGAGAGAGAAAAAAATAATTAATCTCAATGGTTCATGCTACAGGCCTTCCTTTGAAAAGTTATAACTTTGTTTACTGCTACGTTGTATCTTATTTTACTGTGGTGCTTTTGCCAAAGTATACGTAAGATACCAAGCTCATTAAGCCTTCACATTTCAATCTTGCGAGGGAGACAGTGGGACTTTGTCTGTTTGTGACGGAGAGCGTGCGTGACACAGAGGTAGTTACGGGACGTCTGAGTGCATATACAGCTGTGGATACTCTAAGTGAGAGCTGTGACCGTGCGCCTGCCACAGCCTATCAAATCACCAAGCGCTCTCCGTCTCTACCGCTCCAGGCTGTAACCATGACGTTAGCCGTCATATTGAATATTATACAACAGGTAGTTCCGACCGGTCCCAACCGAGCAATTTGATTGGACAAGAGACGTTCCGTGAGTGCTGATATACAGTATAACAGCACTGCGACTTTTTACAGACGAAATCACTCCGCTGTACGGGCGTTCTAATAGCCGTCGCTGCGGAGCCGAAATAAATGCATTACTAAAACAAACAAATCATTAATCTCTTGTTTCTTATTACTGTTAACTAATAAAATGTGCTCGTAGCACTGTTGTATAAAAGCAATATCACACTCGAGGTCGTGCTGTTGTACTGTATATCAGCACGGCTGTGATTATCTGCGGCACTCGGCCTGCGGCCTCGTGCCTACGACCGAATCACAGCCGTGCTGATATACAGTACAACAGCACTCCCTCTCGTGTGATATTGCTTTAATATAACACCATATTGTCTGCTGTGCTGACTACTGTCCTATACCGGGCTGACTTCACGTCCTGCCCCCTTCCTGACATTAAGCAGGAGCTTTGTGTCACGCTTCAAACATTCACACTGAATAATGAGGTTCAAATTGTATATTTCGCCAGAAGTAATTGGTGTGTGTGTGTCAAGTATGCGACAGGTGCAGTGGCGCAGGTTTTTCGATCTTCACGCTTCATTTTCCGGCGACATTTTTGTTGAGTTTTTTATGCACCGTTTGAGTGCTTTTCCTGCCGTAAATTTACCTGGAAAATTTCTTCAGTCATATAAAAAGGGAAAATAAATGTAGCCACCAGGTGTCGATTCAAAATGTAATGGAACACAACGCAGGGAGGCCCTCAGGCACTCTGAATCGCTTTCAGAATCCCCCCTGCTGAGTCAGGATTTACTCTTCTGTCCTCTGTTGTGTCTTTTCTTTCGGGAATTCGTTTGTTGGTTTTTGGGAATAAAAACAGACCCCGGGTCTGAAGACAGAAGACCCGCCCCCCTGTCAGAAGCATTGTTGAGCCTTGTGAGTAACGTTAAGTGTTTTTCAAAATAAAAGTGCCCTGCTTCTTTCATGTTTTTATTGGGGGGACAAATGCACATGTTTTAGATATTTTAACATGTGCGTCCCATCCCAAAATAATCTCTTTAAGCGCTAAACCAAATCTACAGTGTAGTGGTGAAGGCACCAGATTACTGATGCGTGGCGCAACATGAGATATAAAATAGTGTGTAAAGAAACAGCTTGACAACCCTGCAGTTACAGAGTTGCTGCTCGCTCTTCCTCCATAAGCCCCTGTTGACAGGAGCATAAATATGTGTCGACACTCATCTGCCACCCGTCAAGACTGTGTTGCGATTTCTTATGAAACACCTCCACTCTCCCGTACACAGGTAACTTGTTTTCTAAACAGGTTCCAGCGAGATAAAATGCTTCCTTCAAGGTTGGATACCTCTGGAGTCCTTCTCGTTTAGACGCCCCCCCGTGTTTCGCTTGATGAAATGCTGCATTGCATTGTTGTACATCAGGACTATGGCTTGGCATCTGTGTGGCTTTGACGGCTCTGATGTAAGTGTTGTGTGTGTGACAGTGTGTGTGTGTGTATGTGTGTGTGTGTGTGTGTGTGTGTGTGTGTGTGTGTGTGTGTGTGTGTGTGTGTGTGTGTGTGTGTGTGTGTGTGTGTGTGTTTCTGTCTGTGTATATGTGTTTTGGGTTTTCGTGTTGTCTCGTGCTGTTGTGTGCTCGCAGGTGTGTGTGTGTGTGTGTGTGTGTGTGTGCTGTGTTGTGTGTGTGTGTGGTGTGTGTGTGTGTGTGTGTGTGTGTGTGTGTGTGCTGTGCATACCTGAGTCCATCTCGTCACTGTGTACATAGGAGCTACAGTGACTGCTGCAGATGCTGGTGAACGAGGCGATGGAGTTTCTGTTGCTGTTGCAATCGCTGGAGAAAACACGCATGAAAAAACATGTAGTTAGAGTTCAGTCAGTCGCCTCTGTTAAGTATAACACTTTTCATCATGTGAGATGTTTAATGATATATTCCTTACATTTTTTAACCCCACAAACCCCCATGTTAACAGATATGATCATCTTTTTTTTTTAAGTATTGTATGATAATAATAACTGCAGTATTATGCTCTGCAAATGGCATGCAGACAATTCCCACCTGCCAATTAGGAAAGAAATATCTGATTTGGACAGGAACCATTTACAGGGCAGGGACCGTGTGCTGACTTCAATATTAGGATTCATGAGAATGAA
The DNA here is from genome assembly GCA_900291075.1 of Melanogrammus aeglefinus. Taxonomy (NCBI): domain Eukaryota; kingdom Metazoa; phylum Chordata; class Actinopteri; order Gadiformes; family Gadidae; genus Melanogrammus; species Melanogrammus aeglefinus. Next base: position 8,908 of record OLKM01004678.1, on the reverse strand, counting down.
AAGAATTAAAGAAGCTATTTCCATGTCCCTTGCTCTTCAACTATGGATTTTCTGCCCCGCAGTCGTAACACCGTATCTATTGTGTAATTGTGCCGGAGGTTGGAGACACTCTGTCATTCTGTCGCGATCCAGGGCAGGAACAACCCATTACGGATAGACATTGATCTTTTAAATACGTCTTAAACAGAAACTTGCATTGGAAGGCAGTCCTGAACAGTCCCGTTTTAAGAGGGGTCCTTTACTGTTATTTAAACACATCTTTCGCTTAAAACACAAAGCTGGAATAAACTTCCTGGAGATCCTGAGACACGCTCCAAGCCTGACTACATTAAAATAAAAGTCACAAACGTTTATATTCACCTTTCGCCCTCTGGCTAAATGTAATTATTTGATTCAAATGTTTCTCTTTTATTCAATTACCTTTCATGCATTCTTTGAAATAAGGTTTTCATCTCTAAACTTTTATTGAATCTTTTAAATTCAATTGTCTTTTAAAATTCTGTTTTATTTTCCTACATGACATGTGTTTATGTGAACAACATCGTGTCTGCCTTGTGTATGAAAAGCCCTGCGTAAATAAAGTTGACTTGACCTGACCTGACTGACACGCAGTTGGGTCGCAACGAGAAGTAATCGTAGTCATCGCAGTTTCTTCGCCCCACCACCCCCACCACCACCACCAACCCCACCACCCCCACCCCCAGAGCAGGGGGGGGGCCTCACCTGTAGGAGTCCCGGTTGCTGATGGTGTCGTGGCCCGAGTCCTCCTGCTCGTCCCCGGCCACGTTGAAGCACACCTTCTTGCCGTTCTTCTCCGCCCGCTCGGCCTCGCTCTCCGGGGCGATCAAGCCCTCGGGGGTCTTGGCGTCCGTCGCGGCGGGGTGGCTGATGGACGACAGGCAGGCTGAGGGAGGGAGGGGGGAGGGGGAGGGGAGGGGGAGGGGGAGGGTGAACACATTGATTACACGGATCAAAAAGGGAAGGACGCCATCGATCAGCGTCGGGCGATTCCTCCGCTGGCCACCAGATGGCTTCCTGCACGACATCTGCCGTCATTGTTTCCACCTGTTGGTAGTCACGGGACACTTTGTGCAGGAGGCACAGCTGGGTTGGTCACGTATTGCTCCGTCCTGAACTTCCCTGTAGTCCTGTCTGAGCTTGTGTTTTGCTTCCAGGTGACTTTTGCTGGTCGTCTTTTGTTTTGATTATTTAACTCGTGATTTGAGGCGACAGACTGTCGACCTGGATTGCTCGCCTTCCTGCGCTGAACTCAGCCTTCAGCACGCTCCGTTTCACTGTGATTGGTTCCGCACCAAAACCGGCAGTTCTGACACACTCACACGGACCAACATGACGGATGGGGCCTGACTGAAGTCACCTCATGGTTTTCACACCAAAGCCAAAAGGGTCTTTGAAATAGAACTTCTTGCGAATCGAAATCCTCATGTGAACACTGTAATATCTATCTATAAAAACATTTGTTGTAAAATAGTGGACATTGGGGAACGAGTATGGACCTTGGGATCAAGTGATATAAATACGCGGCCTGCATCTGATCTCACTGTCAGTTAATGTGGATGAAATCATCTGGCCAAGGGCTGAACGGTCAAATGAACACACAGTGTTTCACGACATGCACGTCCACGGAGGTGGGGGGGGGGGCAGGTGACGGCCTGGGCCCGGCTAAACCCCCTGCTTGTTTGTCTGCTCCGCTTCCGCGAAACAACAACATCCGAGGGGCCGCAGCTCCTAGCGCATCACGACCCGCATTAATAGGATCAAACGCCTGGAAAGAGAGTCCAGCTGTGTCAACAAGACGCCACGACACACGCACTCTCTCTCCCCCCATCTCTCCCCATCTCTCCCTCTCTCTCATCTCGCTTCCCCATCTCTCTTTCTCTCTCTCTCGCTTCCCCATCTCTCTCTTTCTCTCTCTCTCGCTTCCCCATCTCTCTCTTTCTCTCTCTCTCGCTTCCCCATCTCTCTCTTTCTCTTTCTTCTCTCTCTCGCTTCCCCATCTCTCTCTTTCTCTCTCTCTCGCTTCCCCATCTCTCTCTTTCTCTCTCTCTCGCTTCCCCATCTCTCTTTCTCTCTCTCTCTCCTCCCTCTCCCTCTCCTCTCTCCCCCCCTCTCTCTCTCTCTCCCTCTCCTCTCTCTCTCTCTCTCTCTCTCTCTCTCTCTCTCTCTCTCTCTCTCTCTCTCCTCTCTCTCTCTCTCCATCTCTCTCGCTCTCCCCCTCTCTCTCTCTCTCTCCTCTCTCTCTCCCTCTCTCTCTTCCTCTCTCCATCTCTCTCGCTTCCCCATCTCTCTCGCTCGCTCTCTCTATCTCTCTCTCTCTCTCTCTCTTCCCCCCCTCCCCATTCCTCCTTCTCTCTCTCGCTCACTCGCCCTCCCTCCCTCCCTCTCGGCCTGGTTTCTATCAGTGGGCTATTGCCGGAGCAGGAAGACGTGGAGGCATTGGGATATTTTCACAGTTGCGCCGCCACATGGTGACCATTACTCCCAATAAATGCTAGGCTTGGACTTTTCTTCCTCCGCTTGTATGTTCAGATCCCCTCCCCTCTCTCTCTCTCTCATCGCTGACACGCAACGTCTGTTTATGCTTCGGCTTTCATGTCATCCGTGTCCGCGTACATTTTCCATTGTGTCATCACGCAAGGTGAGGTGGTGCGGTTGGGGGCGCTATAGTGGTGTGCTTGTGTGCGTGTGTGCGTGCGTGTGCATGTGTGTATGTGTGAGAAGATCTAGATTAGAGAGGGCAGAGGGGCGGTAACTCCTCAACATATTCTGAGGGACGTAAACAGCAGTGTTGCATAAATGTTCAAGCCCACATTTGAAAAACTTCTCCTGTTCGGTACCACCTCCTCCATTTTGAATACAAACACAGCCACACACACACACACACACACACACACACACACACACACACACACACACACACACACACACACACACACACACACACACACACACACACACACACACACACAGGCGACATGCCACAGGGATTAGCTCATTAAGGATTCGCTGTGTAGACCCCCTCTCCACACAGTGCCTCCGGAGTCAGATTGGCATTCCATCGCCATGGAGATGGCCTCACTACTCCCCCCTGCCCAAAGCTCCTGATTCGCTGAGGGTTTATAAGGAAGTGGGACAAAGCTTCCAAGAGGGGGTGAAGAGAGCTGATGGTGATGACGGTGGTCCAATTTTTGATGATTGTGGTGGTGGTGGTGAAGATGGTTGTGAAGGTGGGGGTGGTGACGAAGATGATGGTGTAGGTGGTGGTTGTCGTGATGATGGTGGTGGTTAAAGTGGTTAAGGTGGTGGTGAAATGATGGTGATGGTGGTGGTGGTGGAGGTTCTGGTGGTGGTGGTGGTGGTGGTGGTGGTGGGGTAAGTGTGTGGGGGGGGTTGTTATTGTTAGGGGTATCAAAGAACCAGAGGAATGGAGGAAGGGTCCCTAATAGGTAGAAAGGGTGAGGAAGTGGAGCAGGGAGAGAGAAAAAGGAGAGCGAGAGCAAAGTGCCCGAGGGCTCAAGATGAAGCCGTCCAAAAGGCTCAGATCTCCCACTGCTCCTGACATGGCACTGGCACATCGCCGTAGCACGCCAGGCCCACATGCCAACATGTTCTACTCTGACGACCCCTGCAGGTCCTCACTGTCTTTTCAATAGAACTACATGCAAGTAAATATGAAGAAAAACACACCGTCTCCTTGAGATTACACCAACACATCAACGCTGCACTATTTTGACGCGGCGTCTTCATGATTTTATCGGTTAGCAGTACGCTTTCGTCCCGGTTGGCTGTATGCTTTTATCCAACCAACGCTCTGAAGCGAGGGTCTCCAGGCCCTGTGGAGAGTACAGACTCCAGAAGCTACGGAATGAAGAGATCTCTGCCTGAAC
>OLKM01004678.1:0-2500 GCA_900291075.1 Melanogrammus aeglefinus | reverse complement strand
ATTGTGTGTGTGTGTGTGTGTGTGTGTGTGTGTGTGTGTGTGGTGTGTGTGTGTGTGTGTGTGTGTGTGTGTGTTGTTGTGTGTGTGTGTGTGTGTGTGTGTGTTGATCGTGTGCATGCGTGCCCTCATCACGCCATGGCCTCCCCCGGGTGTGTGGTCGCCCTACCATCACTCATGGATCTGGGCGGCGTGCGTGTCCATGTGCTCCTTGACGACGGTGGGTGAGCTTGGCGACCAGCTTTTGGTAGGCGTCCAGGGCTGGAGGTCCTCTTTCCGCAGGATGAGCGAGGCCATGGCCCTCCGTGCGGCCCAGGCTGTGGCCTCGACGGGGCCCGCCCATGGGTGTGATGGTGTGCTGGGCGTACACCATGGGGCCTCAGCTTACCTGGGGGAAGGAGAGAGAGCCCCGGGGAAAACAGAGACAGAGTGAGCAGCCTGCCTAACGAAGACGGACGGGGGGCTGGCTTGGCTCAGGACGGTTAGAGCGGGTGGACCTGTGACAAGAAGCTTGCTAGTTCGAACCCCGGTGTGGAGGTGTCCCTGAGCACACACGGCCAACCTAACTGCTCCCGATGAGCTGGCTGTTCTCCTTGGCATCGGTGACTCACGCGTCAGTGTGTGGATCAACTGGTTTTTAAGTCGCTTTGGATAAAAAGCGAATGCTAAGGGCCTCCTGAATGTAAATGGAGGACTGTGTTTGTTTTTCACAGCTGAAGCTGCACTGAGGAAGGTCTTTGCCTGAATACGGATTCAAGCAAAGAAATATAATGTACCAACAACCCAGAACAAGGTGTATGGAAGAAAGCCTATTTACCCAACTGTTGATCTGTATGTGTTTTCCGATTTTGCTAGACCAATTATTCTATTTATATTCAGAAACCGAACGTAACCATCCTTCGCGGTGCTGGTGGTGGAAGGAACGTTGATTTTTAGAGCCGTTGAGGACGCAGCAATTGCACAAACAATCATATGCAAGGGGAATCGTAAACATTTTATCACAAAGCAAAATTATGGCAGGAATTGAAAGGAATAGAACGCAACAGTCTATGACCAAAATTCATTACGTTCAACCCTTAATAACTTTTTAATGAAATCTAGACGTCAAGCAGGACCTCGGAAAATCAATTATATGAAGATGAACGAGCAACAAGCAACCTCGAGGTCCTAATCGAACTACGTTAAAAGTGATTGGCTCTGCATTAAGAGAATGAAAAACACTTTCTGCTCTTGTGGACTTGGTGAACGGCGATTCTACATCGAAGCACCGCCGTACCACCTTAAAAGGCCATCCACCAGAGGAACATACAGTTTAGTTCCCACTCAAACACTACCACCCATGCCCCAACCACAGCGAGAGATATACCGCATCCAATGCGGAAGTGACAACATTGCAGTAGCACCGGTGGCCACTACGAGGTGGTACCAAGAGGAGCACTCTTCGTTGGCTCACATGTTAACAGGCCATTTTCCAGTCTTATTACCTATTTACAGCCTGGTCCAAAAACATCTAGTCCGTATGTTTAGTTCATATCCTCCCATGACAACACTGAGGGGGGGTGAATTTTTTTTTTTAGGTAGGCTAGTTTTTTAATTTATTGGAGGTTTCAAATGTAGGATTTAATTAGGGTGCGGCTCTGAGTGACAGCTAGCTAATGTTGCTAATTCGGTGTACGTCACCTAGATGGGCGTACCTCCCCCTCCTATCAATGGGGGGGGGGGGGAAATCAATGCCTTTTTTGGTTAAAGGAAATGAGCGGAGTCAAGCATATGACGAGTCCAAACGAAGATGGCGAACGCGCATAAAACCAAGAGAATTGGACGCCAGTTGGAATAACTGAGGTCCTGCCTGGATGCATTTATTTACTATCCTATTGGTACCACCGTTAAGGTCGTCAGGGCGGGGAACCAGTCTCTCTAGTCTCAACCGCCAAAAGACTTAGAGGCGTCACAGAGGAGACTACAGTTTTGTCTCCAACCGCGGCACCACCTATACGGCCGTCATGCCAGTTCTCCTATTGGCTCTCCTCCTCACCGTGCTTCGGCTGCTGCGCCGCGTGCCTGCCATGGTGTGCGCTGCGGCTGTCTAGCTGCACCCGAAGCGGCGCTGCCCAGTGAGGTGTGGTCTTGGGGTAGGACACCTCCATCAACGTTCACGTGGCAGTTTGGTGGGGCAGCAGTCACTGGCTGTGCAGCGGGGATACCTTGGTCTTGGCCGTGCTTGAAAGGTGGGCCGCCCGGTTCCTAAGCACACGGGCAACTGGAGGCAAGAGAGGAAGTGGAGGCGAAGAGGGCCAGGAAGGAGGAGAGGGGATGTATGACGGGAAGGGGATGGACCAGAATGGAGGAGGAAGAGAGAGTATGATGAGGAGAAGGAGGGACCAGAAGGCGGATGGAAGAGTAGAGGCTATGATGGGAGAAGAGAGACGCGGAGGAGGATAGAGGGGGTGATGATGAGGAGAAGGGGGAAGCGCACGAGCAGGACAGGGGGAGGAGCAGGGGA
>OLKM01004677.1:10000-20683 GCA_900291075.1 Melanogrammus aeglefinus | reverse complement strand
CATTTTATAAAAAATATTTTGGAGATTTGGACACTTTTAAAAATCGCTGGGTGCTATAAAAACATTGTCTGTTCTATTGTGCAGGATGATTTGCTGTTTGCACACATTTTTAAAAGATAATTAATTTTCGAATGAAGAGACTTGCACAAATTGCACTTTATTTAATGTTCATGTAATATAAATAATATGTAAATAAAGCGTGTTTGTAGAATCAAAATCAAATCTCTCTCCCTCTCTCTTTCTCTCTCTCTCCCTCCCTTTCTCTCTCTACTCTCCCCCTCTCCCCCCCTCTCTCTCTCTCTCTCTCTCTCTCTCTCTCTCTCTCTCTCTCTCTCTCTCTCTCTCTCTCTCTCCCCCCCCTCGCTCTCTCCATTTATATTGCCTTTATAGCCTCATCTCTTTCCACCTCACTCCTATCGCTGTGTTCCATCTCTCCTTCTCTCCTTCTCTCTTATCTTCCCTCCTGTCCCCTTATCGACTCCCCTTGTCTCCTTCCATCTCCTGGCCGGTGGTCTCTATCGCCTCATCTTCTCTCCCCTCCCCTCCTTTCCTCTCCTCTCTTCTCTTGTCTCATCTCCTCTCCTTTCCTCATCCCCCCTCTCCTCTCTCCCCCACTCTCCTCTCTTCCCCCCTCTCCTCCCCTCTCTCCTCTTCCATCGTTAGTTTTTGTTCTTCAACGCTTACATTTTTAAGTTTTTAGATTGAGTAGAGTGCAAAGACACACACACACACACACACACACACACACACACACACACACACACACACACACACACACACACACACACACACACACACACACACACACATTCTCTCACTCTCCATTCATTGTAACAGGTGTGATCGCATTGTTTGAAAATACCCTCAAGCAAAAGTGAGCCTGGAAAAAACATATAATTTGCACAAATGCAAGTTCTGTGCACCAGGTTTAAAGGCCACATTTAACTGGTCAGAATGCACACAATTGATATGACAAATTAATCATAATTTCTACAGTAACCCTCATAAATAAACAGAGATCACATGAGTCTCATAAATAGATCGATATATCTACTGTGACGACCCCGCCTACTTCATGGCCCGGTGCTCCAGCCGGATAAAAGGCAGCTGATTGCTTGTTTTGGGCGCTCTTCTTTTGGCTCTCTTCGCAGGCGTCCGCACCTTTTTGGTTTGCTTTGGCTTTTCATTTAATTTATTCCTTCTCTACAACACCCCACATCGCATTATCAATAAACCCACATTTACATGACTGAAACTACTGACATGCACACCTCATACTGGCGTTACTTTGGTTAAGTTGTTACGTTATGTAAATAAATCTTTATTTTCTATCAGTTATGCACCATCTCTCCCGTTTTTGTCATCGCCGTTGAGCCGGGTCATGACAAAATGGGGGCTCGTCCGGGATGAGCTAGCTGTGGGAGTGCGGCCGGCGTTACCTATTGAGGGGTTCATTTTATTTTGGGCAACGGCTTGGCTGGCGGCCGCCTCTGGTTGTTACGCTCTGTCCGGTTAATACTGTCTCTGACGGGGGTCCCAGTGAGGTACCTGAGGTTCTTTCAGCCTGTGTGGTTACACGTGCAATGAGTAAAGCTGAGCTGAGTTATCAGATGGGGAGCTTGGTGACGATGATTTTGAAGCTCCGTCTTTGTCTGATTTCCCAGTGTCACAGTGAGTTGCTGCAGGAGTAAATCTGTGATTCCTCTTTAAATGAATTATTTGGTTGTGTTTTGTCTGCTGCCGAGATAAAGGGTGCCGCCAGCGGGTACTTTTTGCGTAGCGGACTGCTCTTTCGGAAATGGGCTGTTTTGGATGTTGACGGTGTGGGGGATGCTGTTTACCAGTTGGCTGTACTGAATAAATTTAGGCCTCTGGTCCTTAAAGTGGCACACGACGAGAGTGTGCATTTTGGTGTCAGGAAGTCGTATCTAAATATATTGAAGCAGTTCTTTTGGCCGCGAGTAAAAAGAAATGTTGCCGCATATATAAAAACCTGCCATGTATGCCAATTAACGGGCAAGCCGAATCAGTGTGTGAAGTCTGCTCCTCTGCAACCGATTCCTGCCATAGGCCAAACATTTGAGTATTTGATTGTGGACTGTGTCGGCTCGTTGCCGAGCGCTAAATCTGGCTGTAAATATTTAATGACAGTTATGTGCCAAAGTACCAGGTATCCGGCTGCATACCCGCTGAGATCCATTACAACTAAAGCCGTGGTGAAGGCACTGACTCAGTTCATTTCAGTTTTTGGTATCCCGAAGGTTATTCAGAGTGACCAAGGGTCAAATTTTTCTTTCCACATGTTTGGTCAAGCGTTGAGATCCTTGCGCATTAAGCACAATCAGTCATCGGCGTACCACGCGCAGAGTCAGGGTGCGTTGGAGAGATTTCATCAGACTCTCAAGTCTCTCCTGCGTGCGTATTGCACTGAGCTGGATCGAGACTGGGAAGAGGGCTCCCATGGCTGCGAGAGAGGCTGTACAAGAGGGTACTGGTTTCAGTCTGAATAACTTGGCTTTTGGGCATGTGGTGAGGGGCCCTTTGGCTGTGTTAAAGGACAACTGGGTGGATGCTGAGCCGCCAAAAAATCTGATTGATTTTGTGAATGGGTTTCGGCCTCGTTCGTTCGTGGCGGGTGGTATGGCACGGGATAAGTTGCAGGTGTCTCAGGGCAAAATGAAGAAAAATTATGTCACGCAGAGCAGCGGGAGTTTAGTCCTGGGGACCAAGTTTTGGCATTCATGCCTATTGTGGGTTCACCATTCCAGGCTAAGTATACCGGTCGGTATACAGTCATTGAGAAACTCTCGGATTTGAACTATTTCATTGCAACACCGGGGCGGAGAAAGTCCAAACAGCTTTGTCACATTAACTTGTTGAAGCCGTTCTACATCCGTGGTAGTGAGTCAGGTCGGGCTGATGAAGGTGTGCGTCCGGCTCTGGTTGCTAGTTCAGTGGCTGTGAGGAATGAATATGGGGTGCCTGAGCCCGATGACAGTTTGCTGTGTGATCGTTTAAAAAATTCTGAATCTCTGTCTAACTTGGACAAGCTGTTGTCCCATTTGTCCGAGTCTAGACGCTGTGAGCTGGCTGACTTGGTGCGGAAGTTTCCCTGTCTGTTCGGTGATGTCCCTTCGCGCACTGATTGGGTGGAGCATGACATCGAGGTGGGAGATGCGCAGCCGATAAAACAACGTTTTTACCGTGTGTCACCGGAGAAGCTGAAACATCTTGACTCTGAAGTGGCTTACATGGTTGAAAATAATATGGCTGTGCCGTCTAACTCCAGTTGGGCCTCCCCCTGTATTTTAGTGCCGAAGCAGGACAAAACCCCTCGGTTTTGTACAGATATGAGAAAAGTAAACTCTGTCTCAAAGCCAAATTCTTTCCCTTTGCCGCGAATCAACGACTGTATTAACAGCGTTGGGCCTGCCAAATTTGTAAGTAAATTCGATCTGCTTAAAGGGTATTGGCAGGTACCGCTGTCTAAGCGTGCTCAGGAGATAGCAGCATTTATTACACCATCGGGTCTGTATTCTTATACGGTAATGCCGTTTGGGTTAAGAAATGCTCCCGCTACGTTCCAGCGGTTAATGAACAGAGTTGTGTCCAGGTTGGGGGGGTGTTCAGTTTATTTAGATGACTTGGTGATTTTTAGCGATACATGGCACTACCATCTTCAGCGCGTCCGGGCGCTGTTTGAACGCCTGGCAGAGGCGAGGCTTACTGTTAATTTAGCCAAGTGAGAGTTTGCTAAGGCCACTATTACTTATCTGGGGCGAGTAGTGGGGCAAGGTTGCATAGCTCCAGTCCAAGAGAAGGTTATGGCGGTCGAAAAGTTTCCACGGCCCACAACGAAGAAAGAGCTTCAGCAGTTTCTCGGTCTGGTGGGGTATTACCGAGGGTTCTGTCGAAACTTTTACACTGTAGTGTTCCCCCTTACTGAGCTTCTGAAGACCAGAGCAAAGTTTGTGTGGTCGCCAGAATGTCAGCAGGCCTTTGATAAGGTCAAGACTGTTCTCTGCTCTTCCCCTATTCTGGCAGCACCGCGATTCGACCGGACCTTTTTGCTCCAGGTTGATGCCAGTCAGGTGGGAGTAGGTGCCTGTAACGGGTTCCGAGTTGACAGGAGCACAGGAAGGAAGCGGGAGCGCCAGTTGGGACGATATTCCCCCTCGGGAAATTCCTTTATTCGTACTCCGTGGAGTAACACATTAAACGCTGAAACAATAGTTCGTTCTCTCCGTGAGAATAACCGATAAGCATGAGTGAATGAAACAATAGCCGCGACTCCGTCAGGGTCCGTCCTTCTGTCTAGGCGTTCTCTCCTTCTCAGGGATCCCCTTCCTCACTACAAAACAAAGCAGGCACATAAATACACATCCCCTGATTGGCCTGAGTGCCGCCACCTGCCGCACTCAGGACCAATCCCCCACCAGCCAATCCGGTGCGCTCCCAACCCGCTCCCCCACTCCCCCTGCAGGTCAGACGTCGCACGTCCCCCCACATACCCCCACCGCCCGACACAGGCCGGGGCCGGGAATGGGAGAGGAAGTCCGCCACGACCATCTGCGCCCCAGGCCTGTGCACGACTCGGAAGTTGAAGGGCTGCAACGCGAGATACCACCTGGTGATCCTCGCGTTGACGTCCTTCATGCGGTGGAGCCACTGCAGGGGGGCGTGGTCGGAGTAGAGGGTGAACGCGCGCCCCAGCAGGTAGTAGCGGAGGGCGCCGACCGCCCATCGGATGGCGAGACACTCTTTTTCGACCGTGCTGTACCGGCCCTCCCGGTCTGATAGCTTCCGGCTTAGGTACAGCACCGGGCGGTCGACTCCCTCCACCTGCTGGGTCAGGACCGCGCCCCAACCCTACCTATCCGACGCGTCCGTCTGCAGGGAGAAAGGGAGAGCAAAGTCAGGAGCACACAGGACCGACTTTCCACAGAGGGCTGTTTTAATCGCATCAAACGACACCTGGCATGGCTCCGACGACTGGACCGTATCTGGGGGCCCTCTTACGGTGTGAGGTCGGTCAAGGGCTGGCCAGGTGTCAGCGAAGTTTGGGACAAACTGCCGATAGTACCCCGCCAGCCCCAGGAACCGCCTCACCTCCTTCTTGGTCCTGGGCCGAGGGGCGGCCGCGACCGCCGCGGTCTTACCGACCGGCGGCCGGACCTTCCCCCCCCCCAGGTGGAACCCCAGATACTGGATCTCCCTCCGCCCGATCACGCACTTCTTCGGGTTGGCCGTGAGCCCCGCCCGTCTCAGCGACTGAAGAACGGCTGCCACCTGCCGCATATTGCTGCTCCCACGTTCCGCTAATAAATTGACGACGTCATCTATGTAGGCAGCAGCATACGCGGCGTGGGGCCGTAACACCCGGTCCATCAGCCGCTGAAACGTGGCTGGGGCCCCAAACAACCCGAATGGAAGTACCTTAAACTGGTAGAGGACCGAGCGGGAGTGGAGAAGGCTGTTTTTTCCCGGGCTGCTGGAGACAGCGGAATCTGCCAGTAGCCCTTCGTGCAGTCCAGGGGTCGTTATAGTAAGATGGCCATGCCAAGCCGGTCCACGAAGCTGCGTCGATCGTCCGAGGCATTGGGGTAGGCGTCCAAACTTGGACACCGCGTTCACCCTGCGGTAGTCCACCGCAGAACCGGACAGACCTGTCCGGCTTCCCCACCAGCACGACGGGACTGCACCAGTCGCTGTGAGACTCCTCGACCACTCCCAGCTCCAACATGGTTGCCAATCCGCGCCGCACCACATCTTGTTTGTGGACGGGCAGCCTGTAGGGGCGTGGTCCGCACCGTTAACCCGGGCTGCGCGTCTCGATGTTGTTGAGGTAATTAGCGAGGTGCAACCGGGCAGGGGCGAAAAAGACGTCGGCGAACCGGAGTTGCAGGCCGGCGGACGTCCCGCGGCGCCTGACTCCCGGAGAGACCCTCGCCCTGACCGACCGAGGGGGTGGGGGCCTGAGCTCGGGACGTCCGGCCCGAGTTCTTCCCTCTCTAGGTAGCGTCGACGCAAACGCGACAGGGGACCGCATCATTTCCACCTCTTCAAGAGGTTGATGTGGTAACAACCTGCGTGTTTTCGCCCCGCGTCGGAGCGCGCTACCTCGTAATCCACGTCCCCGACCCGCCGTGTGACCATGAACGTCCCTTGCCACTTTGCGAGCAATTTCGTGCTAGAGGTGGGCAGTAGTACGAGGACCTTATCCCCCGGAGTGAAATCGCGTAATCTAGTCCCTCTGTCGTACAGGCGTCTCTGACTCTCCTGGGCTCGGTGCAAGTGCTCACGTGACAATACCCTAGTGAGTGAAGCTTTGCACGCAAGTCCATGACGTACTGGATTTCGTTCTTGCTGTCACTGGACCTCTCCTCCCAGTTTTCTTTAATCAGGTCCAGGACGCCCCTGGGCTTGCGCCATAAAGCAACTCAAATGGGGGAAAACCCCGTGGAAGCCTGAGGCACTTTCCCGCACTGCAAACAACAGAGGATCTAGCATTGATTGCCAATTTCGAGCATCCTCTGTGTACAAATTTACGGATCATGGACTTTAACGTCCGGTTAAACCTCTCACACAAGCCGTCCGTGGCTGGGTGATAGACGCTCGTGCGGATGGCCTTGACCTTTAACAACCCCTAAGTTCCTTTCATCGTGCGTGACATGGAAATTGGGTGCCCTGGTCAGTGGAGAATCTCTTCGGGATTCCCACCCGCGAGTATGACGTGAAACAATGCCTGTGCGCAACACTCTTCGCGGAGATGATGTTGCGCATCGGAATTGCTTCCGGGTATCGGGTTGCGTAGTCGATCAGGACTAACACAAATCGGATATCCGTTGTGCGGACGTTCTAATGGCCCGATAACATCCATGCCGACGCGCGGTCGAAGGGCGCTTCACCAGGGGGGGGGCCGTAAGGGAGCCCCTGGGGATGGCGGGGGGATTCACCAGTTGGCACTCGGGGCAGGACGCGCACCACCTGCGTACCTCTGCCCGAATCCCGGGCAATAGAACCGGGCATTATCCGGTTCAGTGTTTTCTCGTATCCCAGATGGCCGCCATTTGGTTTATATATGCGCCGCCTGGAAAACCATTTTCCGGCGGCTCCTGGTACCAGCAACTGGGTAGTAGTAATCTCCTCACTCTGGTGTCACGACTCACCGATAAGTCTATTCCTACCACTTATAAGTGCGGGTAAGTCAGTGCTGCGTCTGGCCGGGACCTTACTCCCATCAATAAACATCACCTGGTCGTAGGCTGAGCTCAGTGTGGCGTCCCGAGACTATTCGAGGGGGAAATCCTCCACCGGTGGGAACACGGGGGCGGGGACCTCGGGTTGGGGGCTCGCCCCCTCCCCGATCCCTGAGCAGCGTCGGTCGCCTTCCGCCTCGGCGCAGAGCACAACACACGACTTACATGTCCCTTACCGGTCGTGGTCGCACCCCCCGTAGTTCCCCCTAACAGCCTTGTGAAACCCCGCCCAATCCAACCAAGAATCAGGGGGATGCGTGAGGGCTCGAACTAACCGCCGCCTTAAGACTATGCTTCTTCCCCCCCCCCGACGATTTCGATTAGGGACCAAAGGATACTCGTGCACATCCCCGTGTATACACCTCACCGAAACGCTCGACGCCTCCACCAATGCCTCGGACCGCACCAGGCGCTGGTGAATCATGGTCTGCATGCAGCCCGAGTCCAACAGCGCCTGGTGCGTACCCCGCTGTATCCTCACCGGGATACGGTACGCCTCACCGGGACCGTGGGGAGGAGACGGGGCACCGGTGACGCGGACGACCTGACCCACCTCCATCATAGGGCACTCCCTCCGGAAGTGGCCAGGCCGCCCGCACCGCCAACACCCCTCCCCTGCCGTCTGAGCGCCCATCCGTGGAGTGGGGGGGGGAGGTGATTCATGTGCCCGCTCTGGCCCGCCCCCCCATCTCGCCCTCGGTGTCGGGATCGGTCTCTCCCGCCGCGGGGTGGCCACCCGGTACGTGGGCTCGTGGCTGTTGGCGGTCGTTGGCTTGCTGGTCGGTGGCTGCAGATGACTCTTCGCCGGGTGACCGCGTCGGAGAGGCTTTCGGTCGGTGGTATCGGACCCAGGCGGAGGTCCTAGCCGGCCGCCTGCACTGCCTCTGGGGCCTGCTCATACGTCCTTGCTGGAGGTGGCTGCAGATGACTCTCCGCCAGGGTGACCGCGTCGGAGAGGCTTTCGGGTCGGTGGTATCGGACCCAGGCGGAGGTCCTAGCGGACCACCGGATGGCTCTGGTGACAGCGTCATAGTCCCTCTGGGCCCCGACCGGCAAGCTGTGGGCCGCGAGCTGCGCCTCTCCCGTCAGGAGCGGCAGGAGACGGTGCGCCCACTCCGGGCGAGGCCACCCTGAGAGCTCGGCTACCCCCTGGAAGGTCTGCAGGAAGGCCTCCGGGTCGTCTGCTTCTCCCATTTTCGGGACGTGGATGGGCGTTGCGGTTCCCGCCCCCCGGGGTCCCTCGCCGCGTCCACCGGAGGCGAGGAGCTCCGGAGCTATGGTCCGATCGGCGGCAGGGGACTGGGCCAAACTCCGCGAGCACCTCGTTCTGAGCCTGGTGGAGTTGACCCTGTTGCTCTGCCATCTGGGCCAGGTGTCCGAGCACGTTCCCCAACGGGGACTGGTCCATCCTCCTGTGCTCGTCCCCAGGTTGGGCTCCACTGTAACGGGTTCCGAGTTGACGGGAGCACAGGAAGGAAGCGGGAGCGCCAGTTGGGACGATATTCCCCCTCGGGAAATTCCTTTATTCGTACTCCGTGGAGTAACACATTAAACAACGCTGAAACAATAGTTCGTTCTCTCCGTGAGAGTAACCGATAAGCATGAATGAATGAAACAATAGCCGCGACTCCGTCAGGGTCCGTCCTTCTGTCTAGGCGTTCTCTCCTTCTCAGGAATCCCCTTCCTCACTACAAAACAAAGCAGGCACATAAATACACATCCCCTGATTGGCCTGAGTGCCGCCACCTGCCGCACTCAGGACCAATCCCCCACCAGCCAATCCGGTGCGCTCCCAACCCGCTCCCCCACTCCCCCTGCAGGTCAGACGTCGCACGTCCCCCCACAGTGCCGTTTTGCTGCAGGGAGATTACTAGGGTGCAGTGAGGCCAGTAAGCTTCTTCTCGAGGAAATTCAATCGTTACCAGTTTAATTGCTCTGTGATCGAAAAGGAAGCATTGGCGCTGGTTTTGGCACTGCAGCATTTTGAAGACTATGTGGGAGGAGGTGCGCCCCTTTTGGTTTACACGGATCATAATCCTCTGACCTTTTTAAGGTCATTGCGGTGTCCGAATCAGAGGTTAATGGGATGGGGGTTTTTTTCTGCAGGGATATGATCTTGATATTCGGCATATCAAAGGGGTGGATAATGTCATTGCCCATGCGCTGTCACGTGCTCCTTTGCCATGAGTGAATGTGACTAGTGATGCCATTTCATGCTGTTCGTGATATGTTCTTCTGTCTGTTCTCTTAATTTGCTTCTCAGGTACCAGGGTTGCTGAGGTCAGGGGGAAAAGGAACAGGACATGGGCAGGGTGGAGTTGTGTTTTTTTTCTTAGATTTATTATTATCTTATCTTTGAATTAATATTTTTTTGGGGGGGGATAATTTCAGGTTAATATGTTTAGCTTGATAATTATAAGTAAATTTGTTTAGTGTGTGCCAGTGTTCCCTTTGGGAAACCGACTTTATGGGGGGGGTGTGTGACAACCCCGCCTACTTCATCATATGACCCTTCATCGAGGTGATCAGCTGATGCCATCTGATGCCATCAGCTGGATCTGGAGCACCTGGGCCCGGTGCTCCAGCCGGATAAAGGGTAGCTGATTGCTTGTTGTGGGGCGCTCTTCTTTTGGCTCTCTTCGCAGGTGTCCGCACCTTTTTGGTTTGCTTTGGCTTTTCATTTAATTTATTCCTTCTCTACAACACCCCACATCGCATTATCAATGCACCCACATTTACATGACTGAAACTACTGACATACACACCTCGTACTGGCGTTACTTTGGTTAAGTTGTTACGTTAGGGAAATAAATCTTTATTTTCTATCAGTTATGCACCGTCTCTCCCGTTTTTGTCATCGCCGTTGAGCCGGGTCATGACACTACATAGACAGATAGATGGAAAAAGAGATAGATAGAGAGATAGAGAGATAGACAGGCAGACAGACAGACAGATACATAGATACATAGATACATGTATAGAGAGATAGATGTGTATATGTAAACGTATATATATATATATACTGCATATATATGTAGCTGTGATGAATACATATAAAGATAGATCGATATATGATAAATAGATAGATATGATAATAATTCAATTACGAACAATTTCTTAGATTTGCCATAAAGTGGTCCTTCAGATAAAATGGGGAAGAATTAGCTGTCCAATCAAGAGCCTTTCCTGCTACCAATTAATCTTCTCTCTCTCTCTCTCTCTCTCTCTCTCTCTCTCTCTCTCTCTCTCTCTCTCTCTCTCTCTCTTTTTCTCTTTTTTTTTCCTACTCATCTTATGGACCTTCGCTCTCCCCCATATGCACACACACACACACACACACACACACACACACACACACCACACACACACACACACACACACACACACACAAACAAACTTTCATTATCTCGCACACGCAGACACA
>OLKM01004677.1:0-5000 GCA_900291075.1 Melanogrammus aeglefinus | reverse complement strand
CTGTGTGTCTGTGTGTGTGTGTGTGTGTGGTGTGTGCACGCGCGTGTTTGTGAGTGTGTGTACGTGTGTGTGTCTGCATTTCAGGGAGAGAGTGTGTGAGGCTAGTAGATGGACAGATAGACAGAAAGACATTAGGAGACAGTGTGTGTGAGGCTATTGTACAGACAGACAGACAGACAGACAGACAGACAGACAGACAGACAGACAGACAGACAGACAGACAGACAGACTGGAGATGGCAGGGGAGCGAGTGTGTGTGAGGCTAGTAGACAGTCAAATAGACAGACAGACAGTTAGACAGACACACAGTCAGACAGACAGCGAGAGTGTGTGTGAGGCTAGGAAGAAGACAGACAGACGGACAGAGAGACACACAGTGTGTGTGAGGCTAGGACAGACAGAAAGACAGAGAGACAGTGTGTGTGAGGCTAGTTATCTCGTCCCTCCCAGTGTTAGCAAACAGAGGAGAGGAGTTTAGCACACAAGCTAATCCTCTGGATCACAGCCCGCTACTGCCAAAGAGCGCTCCACACATTCACCCTCTCATCACCGCTCATCCATTTATTGAGTCACCCCTCTGTCTGTCAAATCCATCAGATCATTCATAGATGGATAGCTCATTCCATTATTTGTAATTTCATCCATCCATCAATTCATATTTTTAAATTTACATTCAGGGCAAATGGACTTATTGTAAGTGTCCTTTATCCAAAGAGACTTCCATTTGTCAGAAGAAAAGAGAAACAACAATATATCTCTGTCGGTACAATAAGGATGTTCACAGAAACCAAGGGCCAAATACTAACCATCACTAGGTTAACCCATTTCCTTGAAGTTACCCAATTGTCATCGGAATCTCTAAGTTTAGATATCAGGGGGGGTAGGTTTCCGATGTCGGTCACAACATGAATGCTGTCTGTTAAGAGTTTTTCACAAATTTAGCGTCTTTCCAAATAGGGGCCAAAAAAACCATTTTTAACAAGGCCCCCGAAGAACTAAGCCTGGCCCTGCAATCGTCTCTCTCTCTCTCTCTCTCTCTCTCTCTCTCTCTCTCTCTCTCTGTCTCTTCTCTCTTTCTAGCAGTCGGTCATCTCTCTCTCTCTCTCTCTCTCTCTCTGCTCTCTCTGATCTCTCTGACGGAGTTGGTCGTGTTGAGAGGCAGTGGGTAATCATTTTCCGTTTTTTTTGCCAATGTTGGCGTCTTTTTATTTATATATTTTCTTCTAAAGCAGCGGTTCTAAAGTCAATTGTAACTTTGTTTAAAAAGGTCGTGTTTGACCGGCTTGGCGCATCGCCAGCCGTTTTTGCTGCAAACAAACATTTTGGTAGAATGGCCACGACAGGTCTTCCGCAAAGCCCGTATCGTACTCACTCCCAGGCATGGCTGTAGGTTGCGTGCCGGACGCCTCGGTTACGGTGGAGGATGTTTTATTTGCGATTTGCGAAGTAATCGTGGTGGAAAGAAACATCAGAATCCGCATCCCGTTATGAATAAAGCCATTGTGGTTTTCTCTATCGGAAACCGTCTGGGTGGGATAGATTGATCGAGGAAGGGCTTGTTATATGGAACTCATTTTGAGCAAGTTTTGCCTCTATGTCCCTGCCAAGAGGGGTTTTCCTCTCCAATGTACCCCCTTATTTCGAAGATGAGATCTTGGAGAGGATCCTCTCCAGAATACGGGAACAAACCGGCACCGATAAGGCCCGTCCTAGTCGGCTTTAAAAAGCAGAAGGCTTGTTTTATGTGGAGAGCTTTAGATTGCAAACGTTGATGATTGGACTCTGAGTGATCCAGACTCTGGAGATCTGGCGTGCCTGTTCAAACTGATGCAGGGGGGAAAAGACTATGTGATAATACATTTCCTCGAACACCATAGAAATGTTTCGCGTGTGGAGGAACACGGACATTTCAGGGATCATGCCCGAATACGGAGCAGGGAGGACGGACGAGTAGTGCCAAAACCCGGTCCCGCACCAAACACCAACGGACCTGTACGGATCTACAGACACCCGGTCCCGCACCATTAAACAACGGGACCTGTTGCGGATTTACTGACCCCTGGTCCTGCACCTCTACCAACGGGACCTGTTGTGGACTCCAGGACACCCGGTCCTTCTAATGCTGGAGCACAGCGGGGACGTTCAGATGGCAGGAGAAGCAGTTTGGGGACGCCGCTGAGGAGACCCAGAGATCGCCGCGTCGCGTCGCTGGGGACGCCGTTGAGGAGGAGACACAAAGATTGCCGCATCGCGAGGTCTCCGCTGAGGAGGACCGCACCGATCGGCGGTTTAACAGCAGCTGAAAACCAGCTAGCCAACCAGAGCGGAGCACAGCGGCAAGGCGCAAAGCGAAGAGCAGTGTGGAGCCAGGCAGGGGCGAAAACTGGGCGCAGAACGCGCTCTTGGAGAGAGTGGGGCCGTCTTTCTGAGGATGAATCTGAAAATCGACTTTGGAGTACCCAGAAAATCACACCATGGAGAATGTGTGCAGCAGCCTGTACTGGACAGAGTGAAAGTATGGATGTTCAGGGGAAGTTTGTTCGGAAGGGTAAGCAGAATTTGTATTCTATTACCAGACTCAACAAATTCCTGGACGACACAAAGGGTCAGCGTAAGATAAGCCTTACATCTTTCTTTCCGGACTATAATTTGTTTCTCCTCTCCTCTACTGCTGCTTTACGGAATGCCACCATGTCAGAGCTTACCATACAGAAGCGCTTCCGCATTAAGAAACTGCAGAGTACAGTAAGGGCTGAACTAAGTAGTCTGTCAAAATCCACAGTAGGCCTACTTCCCAATGAGTGTTCATAATTTGTTACGGTTGGGTCTTCTTACCATCTTTATGGCCACTATTATTCTTGGGACCCTAAACATCAATGGCTGTAGAAATGCAAGGAAAAGAGCGGCACTACTGGACTATATTCATCTTAAACAGTCCTCTGTTGTTTTTTTTACAAGAGTGTCCACTCGACCAAGATTAATCAGCCTCCAGTGGGAAATGGAATGGAAGGGCCCAGTGTTTTTGAGTCATGGCTCTAGGGGTTTAGCGCCTGGAGTAGCTACCTCTTCTCTCTCTCCTGGTCTACCTTGGCAAAGGATGTGCTCATGTGGACTAATAGCAGGACACCTGACTTAAGGTTGATGCCTCCTTAGATGGAATGGCTTTTTTCTTTTTTTATATATATATGCTCCTTCCAAGCCAGGAGAGATCAGGGTTTTTTTAAACACTGTCTGACGCACTGAACAAGCTGCCCCCCAAGATCAATGTTCTTATCTGAGTGGATTTTAACTCCACACTGGACCCACACTTTGGATCGAGCGGAACCATGATGAGCCTCACCTCAATTCTTAGCCATGAGCTGGAGAGCTTTGGTTGCTATCCATGGCCTTAGTGGATGTGTGGAGAGAGATGCCATTTCCAGGGTCTATGGCAGTACACCTGGTTGAAAAACCAATAGAAACATGCTATCAGGGCAAGGCTAGACCGATTTTATGTCAGAAAGCAGGACAGGGGACCGTACCAGTATCCCACCTTCTAAGACCAGTATCACCCCGATCAGGCCTGTTGACCACCATATGATCAACACTGATGTCTGACATTATGTCTGTGTCAACCACACTGTATAGCCGAAGAGCCCTACTGGCGTTTCAACAGTAGACTACCTTCTGGATCAGGGGTTGTGAGTTCTTTTCACCTTTTTTGGAGACCTGGAGGGTGGAGAAGCACAGTACAATCCTAACGCAGTGGTGGACATTGTGAAAGTTCAGATCAATTGTTTTGTCAGCAATACACTGCCAAATTCCACCCGAGCTGTAAAGACAAAGCTTGAAGGCTCTTGAGCAAGATTTTATTTATAACTGCTAAAGGCAGTCTGTAGATTAGCAAGGGTTTGAGACCTATCTAGGCTCAGCAGTAAGTGCAACTTCAGGAGCCTCTGGAGGGAAGGGGGAGGGGGGCACTAGTGAGAAGCCAAGCTATATGCTTATGCAGACATGGATGGGCCCACTAAATTTTTCTTGGATTGGAAAGCGAGCGAACAACAACAACGGAACATAGCAGGTGTCGTCAATCTTCCCTGGGGAAGGAGACAACGACCGCGCCGCAGGACATCTTCAGTCACTTCGTTGAGTTTTTATGAAGAGCTGTTGTAGACTGGAAACCTATTGTGTATAGCTGCGGTGGGATGAGCTCCTGCAAGATCTAACCACGGTTTAGAGAAGAGGAGGTCCCTGAGCTAAAGAACCCCTTTCCTATAGTGGAGCTCACCCAGGCAGCGCAACACAAACGAACTCTGGCGGGTCGCGCCTGGTTTAGAAGTGGTTCTGTCGGGTGATTTTTATAAAGGCTTTCTTGTCTCTTTTAGGGGCCGACCTGCAAATCCGTCTCCAGGAGCTTAATATGAACAGGGAAGTCCACCCTTTGATTGCCGCAGGGCAAGTCCTGTCCCTTGTTGCCCAAAAAGGGGATTTGGGAATTTTAAAAATGGCGCATGTCTCTCAGTCTGTGCGTAGACACAGAAGATCTAAATCTAGAGCCACTCACCACACTAGTTAAAGGCTGTAGTAGGCTCAGTGTCCATAGGGATCGATCATACTGCATTCCCAACCGATCGATTTTTTTGAATAACCTGTTTTCTGTTTCGTGACTCATTACCACAGACCCTATCATAAGCTGAACCGGGCCTTCTGTCCTTAGACCAGAGAAAGGTTTTTGATCGGGTCGACATGGCTTCCTTTTTTAAGAACTTGGAGGCTTTGGGTTTGGTGCAGTTTTTCCATAGGCCTTCATCAGTTACTATATAAAGACATTTTAGCCAGCCCTTAAGATAAACGGCTCACCTCACCAGAACTTTCTCTGTGATCATGAAGGAATAACGGCAGGGTGTGGCCCTCTGGGCTTTCTATATCAATCTCCATTGAACCTCTCCTGGTAATGCTGAGGGCAAGCCTGGGTACCTACACACTCGCTGCACCAGGGATTTCCACGAGGCACCTAACCC
>OLKM01004676.1:17500-20701 GCA_900291075.1 Melanogrammus aeglefinus | reverse complement strand
ACACACACACACACAAAGACACACCACACATTGCACGACACGATATGTTCACAGTTATTGTATATTTATATATTCACGTATTATTGTATCAATTGATGAATGCTTACAAGACTTGTGGTTTACAGTTACATTGTCTCATCGTTTTCGACAATGCCGTGGAGCTCTGCAGCGAATCTCTTTACAGGACTTTAAGGGAGCACCGATTACGAGACGCGGACAGCAGGAAAGAAGACGACAATGTTCAAGCAGTCAGACAGCACAGATAGATAGATCCAACGAGAGAGGACAAGTCAGACAGACAAATTACTTTACTCTTGTTATTTGTTCAAAAAAGATTTGCCTACGGAAAAACCGAAACAGGTTTTCTTATTATTGCTGTTCACAGTAGCCTAACCCTAACCCTAACCAGTTTGGGCTAGTCACCGCTGGACGTCCGCTATGCTGGTTTGCCTGGCCACTGAACCAGCCCCCCACTGCCTCTCCAACGAACACGCTTTTTGCCCCCATTTCAGAGGGTGTTTTATGTATTTCATTTATACCAGCTTCATCCGTGGGTGATTTTTCTTTACGGTTGTTTTCTATTTGACATCTTTTAGGGGATGATATTGAATATTCTTATCACCAGGCAGACTACACCTGTAGTGCTTTTCACCGTTGTTGAACTGTCTTGAGTTTGTTGTTGTTTTTTTTTGGACCGACGTGCCCGCTGGCCAGTGTAGTTAATGTTTTTCAATTGTCTTCTGTTAGTAGACCTGGCAGTGTACACTGCAATGACATCATTGTTCTTTGCGTTCCGATCTTGATTAATCTCATACTGCATCCCCACATTATAAGAACTTTAAAAAGAAAGCCTTTTGTCGGCCTCTGTCCAAGGGACTGTTCTTAAGACTGTTCCTTAAAGACTGTTCTCTTAAAGACTGTTACTAAGGAACTGGGTCTTAAAGACTTGTTTTCTAAAGGACTTGGTCTTAAAGACTGTTCTAAAGGATGTTCCTTAAAGACTGTTCTAAAGGACTGTTCTTAAAGGACTGTTTCTTTAAAGGACTGTTCTTAAAGGGACTTTCTAAGTAGGACTGGTATTAAAGACTGTTTTCTAAAGGCTGGTCTTAAGACTGTTCTAAAGGACTGTTCTTAAAGACTGTTCTAAGGAACTGTTCTTTAAAGACTGTTCTAAAGGGACTGGTCTTAAAGGGACTGTTCTAAAGGACTGGTCTAAAGAGACTGTTCTAAAGGGACTGGTCTAAAGGACTGTTCTAAAGGACTGGTCTAAAGGACTTGTTCTAAGGACTTGGTCTAAAGGACTGTTTCTAAAGTTAGTAACAGATTGGTTCTTAGGGGATTGTACCGGACTGTTCTAAAGTTAGTAACCAGACTGTTTCTAGAATCCGTTACCGTCATGTCCACCTGCTTCGAATACTTCCCTGCTTCTTCTGGTCGCATATTTTCCTCTAACAATCCCTCTCCAGAATTACCTTGGTGAAACAGTTACATTAAGTATTAAACATGCTAATTAGAAAAAATACTATTACACTACATTATATATATAATATATATATATATATATATAATATATATATATAATATATATTATATATTATATATATATATATATATATTTATATATATTTTATTGTAAAAATATAACATGATATTTAATACTGGTTGGGGAGAGGGGTAAGGACTGGTTTTCAACAGCCAATCAGATATTCAGTTTCTCACCTGGTCAACTCTTTCCAAATGTTGATTTGGCTCTTTTGTTTCGCACCAAAACCTGGGAGGCTGCCTGTCTTTCCACAAAAACTGAGTGGACATACAGGACAGACAAAGGGCAGAGAGACAGGCTGACAGACGACACACACACTGGGACAGGCAGACGGACAGAAGAGACAGGCAGGACAGACAGGTAGAGGCAAGTAATGGACGTATATAATCCAACCCTATCTCTAGTCATAACACTAGTAACATTCACCTAACCTAGTACTAACATCACCCACCTAGTACTAACACAAACCAACCTAGTACTAACATCACCCAACCCTAGTTACTTAACATTCACCCAACCCTAGTACTTAACATCACCCAACCTAGTAACTAACATCACCTAACCTCAGTACTAACATACCCAACCCTAGTACTTAAATCACCCAACCCTAGTACTAACATCACCCAACCCTAGTACTAAATCACCAACCCAAGTTACTTAACCATCACCACCCTAGTTACTAACATTCACCCAACCCTAGTACTAACATCACCCAACCTCAGTACTAACTCACCTAAACCCTAGTTACTAAACATCACCCCAACCCTTAGTCTAACATCACTAACCCTAGTACTAACATACCTAACCTAGTACTAACATCACCCAACCCTAGTACCTACATCACTAACCCTAGTACTAAACATCACCCAACCTAGTTAACTAACATTCACCCACCCTAGTACTAACATCACCCAACCCTCTAGTACTAACATCACCCTAACCTAGTCACCTAACATCACCAACCCTAGTACTAACATACCCAACCCTAGTACTAACATTCACCTAACCCTAGTACTAACATACCCAACCCTAGTACTAACATCACCCAACCCTAGTTACTTAACATCACCTCACCCTAGTACTAACATCATCCCAAACCCTTATACTAACATCACCCAAACCTAAGTACTAACATCACCTAACCCTAATTAACTAAAATCACCAACCCTAGTACTAACATCACCAACCCTTAGTACTAAACATCATCCCAACCCTCAGTACTAACATTCACCAACCCTAGTTACTAACATCACCCACCCTAGTACTAACATTACCTACCCTAGTACTAACATTCACCCACCTAGTACTAAACATCACTAACCCTATTACTACAATCACCCAACCCTAGTACTAAACATCGCCTAAACCCTAGTGCTTAACATCACCCAACCCTAGTGATACTAACATCACCCCCTAGTTTTTACTAACACTCACCTAACCCTTTAGTACTCACATCACCCAACCTAGTACTAAACATCACCCAACCCTTAGTACTAACATTCACCCAACCCTAGTACTACCATCACCCTAAACCCTAGTCTAACATCACATACCCATAGTACCTAACATCACCCCCCCAACCCATAGTACTAACATCAACCTAAACCCTAGTTACTAACATCACCTAACCCTTGTACTCAACATCACCCCAACCCTAG
>OLKM01004676.1:0-12500 GCA_900291075.1 Melanogrammus aeglefinus | reverse complement strand
C
Source organism: Melanogrammus aeglefinus (assembly GCA_900291075.1). Taxonomy (NCBI): domain Eukaryota; kingdom Metazoa; phylum Chordata; class Actinopteri; order Gadiformes; family Gadidae; genus Melanogrammus; species Melanogrammus aeglefinus. The sequence continues at coordinate 12,499 of OLKM01004676.1, read as the reverse complement.
AAGGGGCTGTTCTGTGCTGGAATACGGCTGGCGTGGTCACACTAGCCCAGCGTTCTAGACTTTAGTATGCAAATGAGCTCGGGCACAGGGCCGCGGCCCTAGTGGGAGTGGCCCCTAAGCCCCCTTACTCTGTGACCAGCGCTAAGCTAAGCCCCCTCATGCTGTGGTCAGCGCTAAGCTAAGCCCCCTCATGCTGTGACCAGCGCTAAGCGTAGCCCCCTCATGCTGTGACCAGCCGACTCAAGCGTAGCCCCCTCCATGGCTGTGACCAAGCGCTAAGCGTAGCCCCCTCATCCTGGACCAGCGCTAAGCGGAGCCTCGATCATGCTGTACCAGCGCTGCAAGCGTAGCCCCCTCATGCTGTGACAGGGCTAAGCGTAAGCCTCCCCCTCATGACTGTGACCAGGGCTAAGCATAGCCCCGCTGCATGCTGTGACCAGGGCTAAGCGTAGCCCCCTCATGCTGTGACCAGCGTAAGCGTAGCCCCCTCATGCTGTGACCAGGGCTAGCGTAGCCCCGCATGCGTGACCAGGGCTAAGCGTAGCCCCCTCATGCTGTGACCAGGGCTAAGCGTAGCCCCCTCATGCTGTGACCAGGGCTAAGCGTAGCCCCCATCATGCTGTGACCAGGGCTAAGCGTAGCCCCCTCATGCTGTGACCAGCACTAAGCGTAGCCCCCTCATGCTGTGACCAGGGCTAAGCATAGCCCCCTCATGCTGTGGCCAGGGCTAAGCGTAGCCCCCTCATGCTGTGACCAGCGCTAAGCGTAGCCCCCTCATGCTGTGACCAGGGCTAAGCGTAGCCCCCTCATGCTGTGACCAGGGCTAAGCGTAGCCCCCTCATGCTGTGACCAGGGCTAAGCGTAGCCCCCTCATGCTGTGACCAGGGCTAAGCGTAGCCCCCTCATGCTGTGACCAGGGCTAAGCGTAGCCCCCTCATGCTGTGACCAGCGCTAAGCGTAGCCCCCTCATGCTGTGACCAGGGCTAAGCGTAGCCCCCTCATGCTGTGACCAGGGCTAAGCGTAGCCCCCTCATGCTGTGACCAGGGCTAAGCGTAGCCCCCTCATGCTGTGACCAGGGCTAAGCGTAGCCCCCTCATGCTGTGACCAGGGCTAAGCTAAGCTAAGCCCCCTTATGACGGACTCCACAGCTGCAGCTTGGTCAGCAGGAGGCTGAACCAACTGTCCGGCCACAACCCTTTGTGGAAGAGCTTGTGTTCCCGCTACTGGCTATTGACTGAGTGAGTACACCCCTAACCTTATATAACCCAGTCCCTAACCCTGGAACCAACCCTTAACTATGTATAGCCCCGACCCTTAACTATATAACCCCTAACCAGAACCATATATAACCCCAGCCTTTTACTATATAAAGACCAGAACCTTAACTATAGGCCCTACCCTTAACTATAACCCTGGTTCTGTGTGTACCCTCTATAACCCTGGTTCTGTGTGTACCCTCTATAACCCTGGTTCTGTGTGTACCCTCTATAACCCTGGTTCTGTGTGTACCCTCTATAACCCTGGTTCTGTGTGTGTGTACCCTCTATAACCCTGGTTCTGTGTGTACCCTCTATAACCCTGGTTCTGTGTGTACCCTCTATAACCCTGGTTCTGTGTGTACCCTCTATAACCCTGGTTCTGTGTGTACCCTCTATAACCCTGGTTCTGTGTGTACCCTCTATAACCCTGGTTCTGTGTGTATGTGTATTGTGTACCCTCTATAACCCTGGTTCTGTGTGTACCCTCTATAACCCTGGTTCTGTGTGTACCCTCTATAACCCTGGTTCTGTGTGTGTGTACCCTCTATAACCCTGGTTCTGTGTGTGTGTGTGTACCCTCTATAACCCTGGTTCTGTGTGTACCCTCTATAACCCTGGTTCTGTGTGTGTGGTTTTCCCTTCTATAACCCCTGGTTCTGTGTGTGTGTGTACCCTCTATAACCTGGTTCTGTGTTGTGTGATCCCCTCAATACACCTGGTTCTGTGTGTGTGTACCCTCTATAACCCTGGTTTCTGTGTGTACCTCTATAACCCTGGTTCTGTGTGTGTTGTGTACCCTCTATAACCCTGGTTCTGTGTGTGTGTACCCTCTTATAACCCTGGTTCTGTGTGTGTGTACCCTCTATAACCCTGGTTCTGTGTGTGTGTACCCTCTATAACCCTGGTTCTGTGTGTGTGTACCCTCTATAACCCTGGTTCTGTGTGTGTGTACCCTCTATAACCCTGGTTCTGTGTGTACCCTCTATAACCCTGGTTCTGTGTGTGTGTACCCTCTATAACCCTGGTTCTGTGTGTGTGTACCCTCTATAACCCTGGTTCTGTGTGTGTGTACCCTCTATAACCCTGGTTCTGTGTGTACCCTCTATAACCCTGGTTCTGTGTGTGTGTACCCTCTATAACCCTGGTTCTATGTGTGTGTACCCTCTATAACCCTGGTTCTGTCGGCAGCGCTGACCGGGCTGCCGGCGCCCCCTCCTGGCGGGCCCTGTTCAGGCAGTACTACCTGGACTGGGGCCGTTACCTCCGGCACTACGCCGTCCTGAAGACTTCCTGGGAGACCCTGAAGACCTTCCTCTCTCAGCGATGTCCGCGCATGATCGCTTCTCTCAAAGGTGACTCCTCCTCCTCTACCTTCCTACTCTACATTTCTCTCCTCCTTCCTCCCTTCTCCTCCTCCTCCTCCACCTTCCTCCTCCTCTTCCTCCACTACCATCTTCCTCCTCCTCCTTATTCCTCCCCCACCTTCCTCCTCCTCCTGGTTCCGCCTCCTGCTACCTGTTGACTTTGTGGTTGCCATGGTTTCAGATGGAGCCAAGGAGGAGGAGCTTGACTCCATCGAGACTCAGATCGGCTTCAAGCTGCCGGAGGATTACCGCTGTTCTTACCGCCTGCACAATGGACCAGAAGCTAGTGGTACCCAGGGTGAGTACCTGTCTGTCTGTCTACCCTGTCTGTCTGTTTCTTACCGCCTGCACAACGGCCAGAGGCTAGTGGTTACCTCTATTGGTGTCTCTGAGGACCCTTCTGTCTCTAAGGACCCTTCTGTCTCTGAGGACCCTTCTGTCTCTGTCTCTGAGGACCCTTCTGTCTCTAAGGACTCTTCTGCCTCTGAGGACCCTTCTGTCTCTGAGGACCCTTCTGTCTCTGAGGACCCTTCTTGTCTCTGTCTTCTGAGGACCCTTCTGTCTCTAAGGACCCTTCTGTCTCTGAAGGACCCTTCTGTCTCTGTCTCTGAGGACCCTTCTGTCTCTGAGGACCCTTCTGTCTCTGAGGACCCTTCTGTCTCTGAGGACCTCTCTGTCTCTGAGGACCCTTCTGTCTCTGAGCACCCTTCTGTCTCTGTCTCTGAGGACCCTTCTGTCTCTGAGGACCCTTCTGTCTCTGAGGACCCTTCTGTCTCTGAGGACCTCTCTGTCTCTGAGGACCCTTCTGTCTCTGAGGACCTCTCTGTCTCTGAGGACCTTTCTGTCTCTGAGGACCCTTCTGTCTCTGAGGACCCTTCTGTCTCTGAGGACCCTTCTGTCTCTGTCTCTGAGGACCTCTGTCTCTGAGGACCCTTCTGTCTCTGTCTCTGAGGACCCTTCTGTCTCTGTCTCTGAGGACCCTTCTGTCTCTGAGGACCTTTCTGTCTCTGAGGACCCTTCTGTCTCTGTCTCTAGTCTGATGGGCAGCATGGCGCTGTCCAACCACTACCGTTCTGAAGACCTCCTGGATGTGGAGACGGCGGCGGGGGGCTTCCAGCAGAGGAAGGGCATGAGGCAGTGTCTCCCTCTCACCTTCTGCTTCCACACCGGACTCAGTCAGTACCTGGCCCTGGAAGCCACCGAGGGACGCAACCTCTCAGACATCTTCTACCACTGTCCTGTTAGTATCCACGACCGCCTAACCCCAAGCCCTAACCCTAACCCTAACCCCAGACCCTAACCACAACCTCCTAATCCCAGACCCTAACCCTAACCCCAGACCCTAACCCTAACCCTAACCCCAGACCCTAACCCTAAGCCAAACCCAGACCCTAACCCTAACCCTGTGCTGAAAGTATCCACAAACCCCCCATTCTATAATACTATAGTACAGCCCATAATACTATAGCACAGCCCATAATACTATAGTACAGCCCATAATACTATAGTACAGCCCATAATACTATAGTTCAGCCCATAATACTATAGTACAGCCATAATACTATAGTACAGCCATAATACTATAGTACAGCCCATAATACTATAGTACAGCCCTTAGTACTATAGTACAGCCCATAATACTATAGTACAGCCCTTAGTACTATAGTACAGCCCTTAGTACTATAGTACAGCCCTTAGTACTATAGTACAGCCATAATACTATAGTACAGCCCATAATACTATAGTACAGCCCTTAGTACTATAGTACAGCCATAATACTATAGTACAGCCCATAATACTATAGTACAGCCCTTAGTACTATAGTACAGCCATAATACTATAGTTCAGCCCATAATACTATAGTACAGCCCATAATACTATAGTACAGCCCTTAGTACTATAGTACAGCCCATAATACTATAGTACAGCCCTAGTACTATAGTACAGCCCTTAGTACTATAGTACAGCCCATAATACTATAGTACAGCCCTTAGTACTATAGTACAGCCCATAATACTATAGTACAGCCCATAATACTATAGTACAGCCCATAATACTATAGTACAGCCCTTAGTACTATAGTACAGCCCATAATACTATAGTACAGCCCTTAGTACTATAGTACAGCCCATAATACTATAGTACAGCCCATAATACTATAGTACAGCCCATAATACTATAGTACAGCCCTTAGTACTATAGTACAGCCCATAATACTATAGTACAGCCCTTAGTACTATAGTACAGCCCATAATACTATAGTACAGCCCATAATACTATAGTACAGCCCTTAGTACTATAAGTACAGCCCATAATACTATAGTACAGCCCTTAGTACTTATAGTACCAGCCCATAATACTGTAGTACAGCCCATAATACTATAGTACAGGCCCATAATACTATAGTACAGCCCTTAGTACTATAGTACAGCCCATAATACTATAGTACAGCCCTTAGTACTATAGTACAGCCCTTAGTACTATAGTACAGCCCTTAGTACTATAGTACAGCCCATAATACTGTAGTACAGCCCATAATAATATAGTACAGCTATAATACTATAGTACAGCCCTTAGTACTATAGTACAGCCCATAATACTATAGTACAGCCCATAATACTATAGTACAGCCCATAATACTATAGTACAGCCCATAATACTGTAGTAGGGCCACTAGCCCTCGTTTCACTACTGAAGGGATTGTCCTCTTCTCTTCAGGACCAGCTGGCCCAAGACCCGTCAGCCATCGACATGTTTATAACAGGTGGGTACTGGCTAATCTGTGTCCTTTATAACAGGTGGGTACTGGGTAATCTGTGTCCTTTATAACAGGTGGGTACTGGCTAATCTGTGTCCTTTATAACAGGTGGGTACTGGGTAATCTGTGTCCTTTATAACAGGTGGGTACTGGGTAATCTGTGTCCTTTATAACAGGTGGGTACTGGCTAATCTGTGTCCTTTATAACAGGTGGGTACTGGGTAATCTGTGTCCTTTATAACACAGGTGGGGTACTGGGTAATCTGTGTCCTTTAATAACAGGTGGGTACTGGCTAATCTGTTGTCCTTTATATAACAGGTGGGTACTGGGTAATCTGTGTCCTTTATAACAGGTGGGTACTGGGTAATCTGTGTCCTTTATAACAGGTGGGTACTGGCTAATCTGTGTCCTTTATAACAGGTTGGGTACTGGGTAATCTGTGTCCTTTATAACAGGTGGGTACTGGGTAATCTGTGTCCTTTATAACAGGTGGGTACTGGCTAATCTGTGTCCTTTATAACAGGTGGGTACTGGGTAATCTGTGTCCTTTATAACAGGTGGGTACTGGGTAATCTGTGTCCTTTATAACAGGTGGGTACTGGCTAATCTGTGTCCTTTATAACAGGTGGGTACTGGGTAATCTGTGTCCTTTATAACAGGTGGGTACTGGGTAATCTGTGTCCTTTATAACAGGTGGGTACTGGGTAATCTGTGTCCTTTATGACAGGGTGGGTACTGGGTAATCTGTGTCCTTTATATAACAGGTGGGTACTGGCTAATCTGTGTCCTTTATAACAGGTGGGTACTGGGTTAATCTGTGTCCTTTATAACAGGTGGGTACTGGGGTAATCTGTGTCCTTTATAACAGTGGTGTGTTACTGGGTAATCTGTAGCATCACATTTGTTAATCTGTTAATATGACAAACATCATCTGTAATTTAATAATCTGACCATGTTGAATCTGTCATCTATTAATCTCACCACATTTTATTTGTGATCTATCATCTAATTTGTTAATCTGACCATCTGATCTATAATCTATTAATCCGACTACATATAGTTCTACTGTAATATCACATTATTTTATCTTTTTAAAAAGTACCTAATCAGTAAACTGTTCCGTCTGTCGGCCTGTCTGTCTGCCTGCCTGTCTGTCTGCCTCTCTGTCTGTCTGCAGGCACCAGTTTCTCGGACTGGTTTACTACTTACGTCAATAATGTTGTGACTGGAGAATACCCCATCATCAGAGACCAGATATTCAGGTAGAGCCCTTAACCTGCACACCTTAATTTAACCTACACACCTTAACCTACACACCTTAACCTAGACATCTTAACATACACACCTTAACCTACACACCTTAACACACACACCTTAACGCACACACTTTAACGCACACACTTTAACGCACACACTTTAACACACACACCTTAACACACACACCTTAACCTAGACATCTTAACGTACACACCTTAACCTACACATCTTAACACACACACCTTAACGCACACACTTTAACACACACCTTAACCTACACACCTTAACACACACACCTTAACACACACACACATCTTAACCTAGACACCTTAACACACACACCTTAACACACACACCTTAACCTAGACATCTTAACCTAGACACCTTAACACACACCTTAACCTACACACCTACACACACATCTTAACACACACACCTTTGTGGTCATCTTCACCTTAACTAGCAGCCCTGTGTCCTTAACTAGCAGCCCTGTGTCCTTAACTAGCAGCCCTGTGTCCTTAACTAGCAGCCCTGTGTCCTTAACTAGCAGCCCTGTGTCCTTAACTAGCAGCCCTGTGTCCGTAACTAGCAGCCCTGTGTCCTTAACTAGCAGCCCTGTGTCCTTAACTAGCAGCCCTGTGTGGTCCTTAACTAGCAGCCCTGTGTCCTTAACTAGCAGCCCTGTGTCCGTAACTAGCAGCCCTGTGTCCGTAACACTAGCAGCCCTGTGTCCTTAACTAGCAGCACTGTAACCTTAACTTAACCAGCCGTGCTGGTATGGTGTCAGTACCCTGAGGTTCTGATTGGCTGCTGGTTTTAGTATCCTGAGGTTCTGATTGGCTGCTGGTGTTAGTATCCTGAGGTTCTGATTGGCTGCTGGTATGGTGTTAGTATCCTGAGGTTCTGATTGGCTGCTGGTATGGTGTTAGTATCCTGAGGTTCTGATTGGCTGCTGGTGTTAGTATCCTGAGGTTCTGATTGGCTGCTGGTATGGTGTTAGTATCCTGAGGTTCTGATTGGCTGCTGGTATGGTGTTAGTATCCTGGGGCTCTGATTGGCTGCTGGTGTTAGTATCCTGAGGTTCTGATTGGCTGCTGGTATGGTGTTAGTATCCTGAGGTTCTGATTGGCTGCTGGTATGGTGTTAGTACCCTGGGGTTCTGATTGGCTGCTGGTATGGTGTTAGTATCCTGAGGTTCTGATTGGCTGCTGGTGTTAGTATCCTGAGGTTCTGATTGGCTGCTGGTATGGTGTTAGTATCCTGAGGTTCTGATTGGCTGCTGGTATGGTGTTAGTACCCTGGGGTTCTGATTGGCTGCTGGTATGGTGTTAGTACCCTGGGGTTCTGATTGGCTGCTGGTATGGTGTTAGTATCCTGAGGTTCTGATTGGCTGCTGGTATGGTGTTAGTATGTATTGTATGTATTATTATTATTATTATTATTATTATTATTATTATTGTATCAGGTATGTGCGTGAGCAGCAGTGCGTGGCCACCACAGGGGACCTGAGTGTGGCCGTCTCCACAGCCTTCCTCCCAGAGCTGTCGTCCGTCCATCCACCACACTTCTTCTTCACCTACAGAATCAGGTCACCTGTCTGTCTGTCTGTCTGTCTGTCTGTCTGTCTGTCTGTCTGTCTGTCTGTCTGTCTGTCTGTCTGTCTGTCTGTCTGTCTGCGTTGTGGTTGATGTTGTTGAAGGGATGTACTCTGTGATGCAGCTTAAAGGGCATCACCTTTGGTATGGTGCTGACAATGGACACAAATACCAACCAATAGCTTCAGTCATTGAGGGCAAAAATATATAATATAATCACTCTATATCTCTATATCTCTATATATATGTATATCTCTATATATCTATATCTCTATATATATGTATATCTCTATATATCTATATCTCTATGCATGTATATCTCTATATATGTATCACTCTATATCTCTATATATATGTATATCTCTATATGTATATCTCTATATATGTATCACTATATCTCTATACATATGTATATCTCTATATATGTATATCTCTATATATGTATCACTCTATATATCTATATCTCTATATGGAGCACTCTATATATCTATATATATGTATATCTCTATATGTATATCTCTATATATGTATATCTATATATATGTATCATTCTATATATCTATAGAAATATATATATATATATCACTCTATGTATATCTCTGTATCAATCTATATGTCTATCTGTATACATCTATATCTCTATATATGTCTATCTCTATATCACTCTATATGTCTATTTCTATATATGTCTATCTCTCTATATATATATATGTATATCTCCATATCACTCTATATGTCTATCGCTATATATGTATATCTCTATATCACTCACATGTCTATCTCTATATGTATATCTCTATGTATCTATATCTCTATATCACTATATGTCTATCTCTATCACTCTATATGTCTATCTCTATCTCTATATATCTATCTCTATATATGTCTATCTCTATATCACTCTATATGTCTATCTCTATATGTATCACTATATCACTCTATATGTCTATCTCTATCTCTCTATATATGTCTATCTCTATATATATCTCTATCTCTATATAGCTCTATCTCTATATCACTATATGTCTATCTCTATCACTCTATATGTCTATCTCTATATATCTCTATATCTCTATATATGTCTACTCTATCTCTATCTCTATATATCTCTATATATGTCTATCTCTATATATCTATCTCCATATCACTCTATATATCTATCTCTATATCACTCTATATATCTATCTCTATATCACTATATATCTATCTCTATATCACTATATATCTATCTCTATATCACTCTATATATCTATCTCTATATCACTCTATATATCTATCTCTATCTCTATATATGTCTATATGTCTATATATATATATATATATATATATATATATATATATATATATATATATATATATATATATATATATATATATATATATATATATATATATATATATATATATGTCTATCTCTATATATATATATGTCTATCTCTATATAGCTCTATATATGTCTATCTCTATCTCTATATATGTCTATCTCTATCTCTATATATGTCTATATCTATATCTCTATATCTCTATCTCTATATATGTCTATCTCTATCTATATATGTCTAACTATCTATCTATATATGTCTATCTCTATCTCTATATATGTCTATCTCTATATATCTATCTCTATCTCTATATATGTCTATCTCTATCTCTATATATGTCTATCTCTATCTCTATATATGTCTATCTCTATCTCTATATATGTCTATCTCTATATATGTCTATCTCTATCTCTATATATCTCTATATATGTCTATCTCTATATATGTCTATCTCTATCTCTATATATGTCTATCTCTATATCTCTCTGTATCTATATCTCTATATATCTCTATCTCTGTACATCTATAGGATCGAGATGTCGTCCACGGCGTCCCCGGAGGCTGCCTGCCAGCTGGACAGCCGCTACTGGAAGATCACCAACAGCAACGGGGAGGAGGAGGAGGTGCGCGGGCCAGGCGTGGTCGGTACGTGAGGACCAAACCACCCCCACCCAACCCCCCCCTAGTGATCTACACAGAGCACCCTATCAGGGCACAGCTACACCCAACCCCCTAGTAGTGTCTGTCTGTCTGTCTGTCTGTCTGTCTGTCTGTCTGTCTGTCTGTCTGTCTGTCTGTCTGTCTGTCTGTCTGTCTGTCTGTCTGTCTCTCTGTCTGTCTCTGTCTGTCTGTCTCTCTGTCTGGTTGTCTGTCTGTCTCTCTGTCTGTCTCTCTGTCTGTCTCTGTCTGTCTGTCTGTCTGTCTGTCTGTCTGTCTGTCTGTCTGTCTGTCTGTCTCTCTGTCTGTCTCTCTGTCTGGCTGTCTGTCTGTCTCTTTCTGTCTGCCTCTCTGTCTGTCTGTCTCTCTGTCTGTCTCTGTCTGTCTCTCTGTCTGTCTCTGTCTGTCTGTCTCTCTGTCTGGCTGTCTGTCTGTGGTCTCCACTGATTGACCCACATCACCCATGATAACTCACCCAACTCGAGGCAGAGAACGTTTCTAGTTCAGAACTGAACGTCGGCTCTTTGTTGTATTTGTCAAGCTGCCAGTTGGGTTTGGTGATGCTAGTTTGTTTCGTTTGGTCTGGTTTGGCGTCATTCCATTCTATTCACTCGACCTTAAACCTCATAGTGACATCAAATGTTGACCCAGGTCCTCATAGTAGTGCTATAGTGAATACCAGCTAGTCATTATCAGTTAGTAGTACGATAGTGAATACCAGCTAGTCATTATCAGTTAGTAGTACTATAGTGAATACCAGCTAGTCATTACCAGTTAGTAGTACTATAGTGAATACCAGCTAGTCATTACCAGTTAGTAGTACTATAGTGAATACCAGCTAGTCATTACCAGTTAGTAGTACTATAGTGAATACCAGCTAGTCATTACCAGTTAGTAGTACTATAGTGAATACCAGCTAGTCATTACCAGTTAGTAGTACTATAGTGATCACCAGCTAGTCATTACCAGTTAGTAGTGCTATAGTGATCACCAGCTAGTCATTACCAGTTAGTAGTACTATAGTGAATACCAGCTAGTCATTATCAGTTAGTAGTGCTATAGTGATCACCAGCTAGTCATTATCAGTTAGTAGTACTATAGTGATCACCAGCTAGTCATTACCAGTTAGTAGTACTATAGTGAATACCAGCTAGTCAAGTGTGTGTGTGTGTGTGTGTGTGTGTGTGTGTGTGTGTGTGTGTGTGTGTGTGTGTGTGTGTGTGTGTGTGTGTGTTGTGTGTGTGTGTGTGTGTGTGTGTGTGTGTGTCTGTGTGTGTGTGTGTGTGTGTGCAGGTGAATATCCTGTGATGATGCCAGGAAAGGTTCATGAGTACGCCAGCTGCACCACCTTCAGCACCACCTCAGAGCACATGGAGGGACACTACACCTTCCACCGGCTGGGTAACATCCCATAATACGCTACACCTTTACTGGGTCACATCCCATAATACCCTACACCTTTACTGGGTCACATCCCATAATACGCTACACCTTTACTGGGTCACATCCCATAATACGCTACACCTTTACTGGGTCACATCCCATAATACACTACACCTTTACTGGGTCACATCCCATAATACACTACACCTTTACTGGGTCACATCCCATAATACACTACACCTTTTACTGGGTCACATCCCATAATACACTAACACCTTTACTGGGTCACATCCCATAATACACTACACCTTTACTGGGTCACATCCCATAATACACTACACCTTTACTGGGTCACATCCCATAATACACTACACCTTTACTGGGTCACATCCCATAATACACTACACCTTTACTGGGTCACATCCCATAATACACTACACCTTTACTGGGTCACATCCCATAATACACTACACCTTTACTGGGTCACATCCCATAATACACTACACCTTTACTGGGTCACATCCCATAATACACTACACCTTTACTGGGTCACATCCCATAATACGCTACACCTTTACTGGGTCACATCCCATAATACGCTACACCTTTACTGGGTCACATCCCATACTACACCTTTACCGGGTCACATCCCATAATACGCTACACCTTTACTGGGTCACATCCCATAATACACTACACCTTTACTGGGTCACATCCCATAATACACTACACCTTCACTGGGTCACATCCCATAATACGCTACACCTTTACTGGGTCACATCCCATAATACGCTACACCTTTACTGGGTCACATCCCATAATATACTACCCCTTTACCGGGTCACATCCCATAATATACTATGTCTATCAACCCAGATAGTAACCCTGTTCTAATACACAGA
>OLKM01004675.1:0-20705 GCA_900291075.1 Melanogrammus aeglefinus | reverse complement strand
GGAATGCAATATCACTTGCTGTCTCTCTCTGTAAGGATTGTAAACAGCAACATGCAGCATGTTTCCTGTTTCTTTATCCGTTTATTGGTGTTGGCATTCCTCAAGTTGGTCCTTTTGTAACACCTGTCACCCTTTTCGTCCACAATAGGCCAATTCACATGGCTAAAGTCGATTTTGTAATGGGCAAGGTTATCAATGGGGTATGCTTCCTGATTTATTATAAAATTATGACCATAGGTTACAGTTCTATATCTTTAAATGTAACTTACAGTAGATTTCCCAGGCTCACATCTACAGTAAACAAGAACAACGGCCAAGCACGATGAGGCACCATACTGCTGCTTTTCCGGATCTCACACCAATGGCTTCCTACAGAGAAAGACACTGGACAGAGGTCAGAGGTCAACTTTAGGGTCCCAAAACATTACATCAACGCTCAGTCACTTGTCAAGTGAATTATTCTGTCGTCAGTTTGAGCATTTGTTATATAAGAAGGACACGATCAAAAGACACTGCTACTACAAGTTTTACTTTTTAGAATGTCTTTTGTATTTTCGGTACGATACCATTTTGGTTCTGTGTATCCGTGAAATCTTCTTCATCACTCGATTTATCGTTGATGTTGCCATATGTGCGAGCCGCCTTCGGTGGGATCTCCATGTTGGTTGTTTGGATGGGAGTGTTCAGGGAGTGCAGAAGGGTCCATCTGACAGGACATTGCCCTGTGTAAACACAGGTACTCAACCATGTTTGCACTTCAGAAAAATGCAAATAATTACTTATTTTTTTTATTAATGCCTAATCCAAAGATTAGTTCAAAGCATTAAAAAATATGGTTTAGAAGAAACAGACATTTGGAATTGGAAATAAAAGCATTAGCAGTGTTTGAGTCTAATTGGAATCAAACAAAGCATTGAGATTGACCTGGATCTGAGGCTGACTGCTGCACGCTTCGGTTTTTTTTGCACAGGAAAAGACACAAGGGTCTGGCCTATTGGTACAATTCAAACCACACTATGCGGAGTGTAGGAAACATTTCAGGGTGGTGGAGGTGGGGTCTACTAGTCTTCCTAGGTTGTAGATATCTGGACTGATGACCAGACACTGCTAGGGCAAGATGGTTCGATGCTACCCGCAGAGTTGTTTAAACAAAGCGAGTTTCACAGCTGGCCGAATGTACTCTTATTGGTCCCAACAACCACTTCATGTCTACTAAGACATCAGTAAATATGTCGGTTTGAAACTGAAAGTTTCAAACCTTTCTCTTTAAAAATTAATGGTGTCATTAATTTTTACAGAAAACCATCTGCATGTTTTTTACTTCAGTAAACAAAATTTAGAAACAGTATTATTTTTTCAATGAATCTAAATTTTAAAATGTATTCATTTATTGAAGATATGGAATATAAATCATACAAAGAAAGACCTTTTGCATCCATGGGACAATGGAGGTCATAATATTTACAGGGTAAATATATTAACTCTACAATAAACATTTTATCCTTTGACTTTGATCTTTGTTAGTTTCTCTGATCTATGTCCGGTTTGTCTGATATTTGAACATGACCATGGGCAGGCTAGAACTAAGACTCCCAGTGGCAATGTTTCGTCCCCATTTCACAAATCCAGCTCTTTAATCATTGGTATTCGGTGTTGTTCCAGATATGCAACGTTCCCTCACCGGCATAAGCAGCTGCACAGCTCTACCACAGGCACCCAGTGTGTTCTCAAGACTTCCAATACCTTAAAACCAATGATATATCGATTTAATGATACGCTTTCAAATGCATTCTTGCGCTGTGTAGTCCTGCCCTAGTCTCAACAGCTTGGTTTCCCTGGGTCTCGTTGGATGAGCGTCACCATCTATTCTAGTTGATGGTTATCTTGGTTTTGTCTGCACTGTTCCAAAGTAAAACCAAGTTTTTATTCTGTGAAATGGACCCTTTTAACAGCAAGGTGGGAGAACAAGGGCAAAGACGGCAGTTGCTCATATCCCCCATTATGAGTGTGCTCATAATGTCCTCACTTGTCCTCACCACTATGTAGCCTACTGCCTGTGCCCTGGTACATAAAAAGTGCAGAATCAGTGTGATGGGTGACACCTGTTTTTGGCCCATAACAACGCTTCCCCTCCTGACAGGTCATCAGCATGGCTGAGCTTGCTTATGGTCATCTGTATCAGTCAGGGGACACTTAAAGGGGTGATGTGATGCCGTCTCAGTGTTTGGATGTTATCTTCCGTGAGATCTGGACTGAGTAACACAGGGCATCAACCAGGGTCCACCCTTGCATACAGCGTTTGCAGCTCTCCTCTGGGGCGAGAGGAACCGTTGGTTTGACAAACCGAGGAAAGCTGCACCTATTATTCACATAAATTTAGATTAAACAGAATCCCATTAGACAGCCTGTAGTACATATGATTTATATGTAGAATTCTTTTTTATGAATACATATTGTTATTATTACTGCAGATGTTCTCCAGCTTTATACCATTAGCATTATATATATTCATTTTTTATGTTTATGAAATGAAAGTCATACCGGACAGGATTAATTTTTGATATTTGTTCTATTTTTTCATGCTGAAAGAGTGTGATCCGATCTCCATAGACAATGCTTCCCAGGTGGTCTCAGACACAGCCCTCCTCCAGGGTGACCAATATTGACGTGTTTATGCTCTGCTACGTCCACAATGTTTAGCTTCTGTGATAGAGTCCAACGCTCTTGCCTCAACTGAAGTCAATGAGACTAACTGAAACTAATTATTCTAAAACCTAAATTAATGTAAAAATATTTTAAGTGGAATATCTTAAAAAGCTAAACAAATAAAATAATGGATAGTAGCGAGCATTCCAAGCTAATATGAACATTTTAAAAGTGGAACGTCTCTTGGTGACTCACAATTGTGGAAGGAAAAGGGTCCCAACATTTGTCGAGAATAATAAAAAAAAAGAAAGAAAGAAAGAAAGAAAGGAGAAGGCCTAAGAACAATAGTCGAGCGCTGCTTGCAGCACTCACCTAATAATTACATTTGAATAATCAATAAAACCATTCTGTTTCTTGTAGTTATAATAAGACGCATACACGTAGATTTCCCATTGTATCGTTATATCCACAATGAGACAAAATCAGGGGTTTCATTGTTGATGTTGCTTCATCTCACACATCCAGTAAAAATCATGTCCGTGGCAGCGTCCGTCGTACCACGTATGTGTTGGATCTCTGCCCGGGTAGAAAGCAGCACAGTTCTCATCCTCCCTGTTCGGTTCCCCTTCGATCCAGTAGCTGCTGGATTTAAGATAAGAAAATACGGTGGCATCGGTACACAATTGTGGCAAGAAGGCAAATTGTATTGCGTTCTAAAATAGAGAAACACGACAATGTAAATGTAACATCTATCTAACAACGTAAATCAAAACAACAGAGTGGGCGAGGGGGGCTCTTACAACGGTGGGAGCATGGTAACGTTGTTAGTCCACACCCATCTGTTGTCCTCAGAGATCTCTGTCAAGCCCATCCAAAACCCACTCGCCCACCAACCGGATGTGGTAATTTTTGGGACGTTGTCATTCAACAGTTGCTGCATAAAGAGGGCATACATGTACGATAACTTCCATGAGTTTCACTTCCAAACGACAGATCGATGCAAAGACGTCCCAGAGGCAGCAGGTCTACTGTGGTTCGATAACACTATAAACTCAACCCACAGACACCATGGTGGCCTTTACCTGCTCCTCCCAGGTCTCTATCACCACAAGATCCGCCTTTCGACTGATGCAGTCCTGCCTGCTATCTGGCCAGTTTTTCTTGACCGGATGGTTCGTTAGACCATTGGAAAAAAAGTAACAGCTTGTATTTAGGAGAACCCAGCCTTCCTGGCAACGGCCGCAGGACTTTCCTGTTTCAATGACACACCGATCGAATAAAAACATAGAAAACACCATGAAACCAATCAAAGCATCAACATCAGCGAATACAAAATGATTCAAATTCTTAACTTCCATCTCACCCATGTCCTGATTAGCAACGACTAGTTTGTCCTTCTCCATGCGAGCCCTGTTAATGAGGCTCTGGAAGCCATCGTTGAGGCTGGTCTGCTTCTCCATCTGCTTTTTGAGTGCATCATGCTTTGATACCTCCAGCCTCAAGGCAATCTCAGCCGCCTTCGTAGCTTTGACCACTTCGCTGTGGTTTTTCCGGAGGTAGCTGAGCTCCAGGATGTAGGGAAGGTGTTCTGAACTCTCCAGAGGTTGCAGGTATACCTCCTTGGTCTTGCTACCTGATTGACATTTCAATCTCATTAAATCATGTAAGTGTGAAGGTGCTTATTGTAACCCCAAGCATACACACAAACTACCCCTTTTGGTGCCATTGTATATAATACCTGCGGGATTCTTTAGTGTTAGTATTTTTGTGAATTGCCACGAAGAGTGGAACATATGAATGGGAAATGCTGATGGATAAATGAACAACTTTAGGGTAAGTGGCCAATATAAATTATTAACATTTTCTTGCCATGACAATAAACAAGACTACATAATGCAAATGTAAATCCCATACATTTGTTGCCGTGTCCACTTTTGGCTTGTACTCACAGAAAATCCCCAGAACCACAGCAGTCACCAGCAGCACAACATTTAGCAGTCCAAGAACTGGGATAACAAATCGTGACCTATGTACTGTAGACATAGCACAGTCAAGTTAATAAAACATGCAATACAATTCAACAGCACACAATTCACTTGTCTGATTCAACTAGCATAAAATGAACATAAACAGTTAGATTACACTACACTGTAAGATTAGAAAAACGTATTTATGTTTTTCTTGACTAAACATACACCAAAATAAATTAATTATCTTAATCCATTGGATTTGCAACATTGGTAGTATTATTATATAATATAAATAACAAGATCATTGTTATTATATATACAGAGATATGATTGATTCTGTGTGTTTCTTGAAAATGAGTCAAACATAGGCCAATAAGAAAAATCAGAATAAACTCAAATCTGATAGAGGAATATTTATGTAAATACATGCCTACCTTGGCCAAGCAGATTGGAAACCCGTGAGGGGCCATCTCTCATGTAGTTATTTTGAGAAAACATAACTTTGTAGACTTTAGTTTGTACACATGCTCCTCGCTTGACTCTGAATTCACTATTTCAGAACAGGCTGGCTATTTCCCCTTTTTATCTGTTATCAGTGTTCGGGATGGGGTTGGGGAAGGGTAGGGGGTGGGGGATTACACAAGGGCTTTTCCGTTTTCTGTGTGAAGATACTATGTGTCAATTCCATGTCGGATGAAAGGTCTTTCATAGTGATGCTTGAAAGGATAGTTACACAACGAGTATTGAGTATTAGCCTGATTACAAGAAAAACAAATAACATTGTATTGATGATGCAGTTAGACATTATTTCATTGTCCCCATCAGGAAATGTTTGTTGATGCAAGTGATAGTAGAATAACACTAGTTGATACAATACACCACAGTAGTTCCAATGTAGCCAAAAATACAGAATACAAAATTTAAAAATGTGTGTGTGTGTGTGTGTGTGTGTGTGTGTGTGTGTGTGTGTGTGTGTGTGTGTGTGTGTGTGTGTGTGTGTGTGTGTGTGTGTGTGTGTGTGTGTGTGTGTGCGTGTGTGTGTGCGTGTGTGCGTGTGTGTGTGTGTGTGTGTGCGTGTGTGTGTTTAGTCATCATCACACACTCACAAATATCACGCTTATTTTTGGTTAGTTAATAGTTTACCCACAAATATATTTCTGTACTGACTCTACAGTACATTATTCAAATAAATATGAACTAAATTCAAGTCTGGTGAGTCTGGTGGTGCGAGACCGGATGCTGCGCCTGCGGAAGCGTCTACAATATGGCAGCAGCTGCAGTTTGTTGCTGGGGTGATGAGGGTTTTTTATAACCCGGGAAGTCTTCTTCCCGCACCGCTGAGTGAAGAAGTCCTCCATGAATGGCAGCTCCGTCCAGGTAATGTGCTGGACAGTTTTCACCACCCTCTAGAAGGGTTAGGGGCGGAGCAACTGCCGTACCAGACGGTGATGCAGCAGCCAGTCAGGATACTCTCTATGGTGCACCTGTAGAAGTTGCGGAGTATCCTGGTGTCCATGTTGAACCTCCTCAGCCTGCGGAGGAAAAAGAGCTGTCTTGCCGTCTCTGTGATGGCGTTGGTGTGGTGAGTCCAGGTCAGGTCCACGCTGATGTGGACCCCGAGGAACTTGAAGCTGCTGACTCTCTCCGCTGTCGTCCCGGTGATGGTGATGGGGGCGTGTTCGACCCCCTGTCGCTTCCTGGGCTACCAGCGGTGGGGACAGCCACCAGCCAACACCAGTCCTTTCCCCCTCGGCAGCGGGGATAGACAACCAACACCAGCCCCCTCCCCCACGGCGATGGACAGCCCCTGGCCAGGTGGAGCGTCGGAGCCACTAGGTGGAGTGTTGCTAGTGTTATTCAGACACATTATCTTTATTTTCAATAAGGCAACATTGGTTTAGTGGAAAAACGGTCCCTTCAATAAAGGGACCGTCATTAAATTATAAATATATGAATAAAAAACAATTTGAGTGTCGCCCAGTGACTCCAAACCAGTATCCAATTGTATTACTAAACTGGACACATAAGACAGACCTCTTTTTATGGTATTTAAGTGCTTCCTCTATTTTTTATGAATATTAATTTACAGAAATTATACATAAAAAAATCAATAGCTTCTATGCCATGTGACCCAGTGACTCCAAACCAGTACACCAAAAGGATCACAATGTCAACCCTGTTTGACAGTTTGTATTCTCTATGTTGAATTTAGGTCTGTATTGCTTGGCCTAAGATATCCAGGAAGGGACGAAATTAAACTTTGGCTTGCTATGATGGAGGCTGAGCTGAGGTAACCTGCTTTATGTCTCTCTTATCTCCAGAAATCACCTATTACAGTAAAAGTAAATAAATACCGCATATTGCAAAATATTTGAACCATAATTATTGTTTTTAAAATATAGTACTTTTTACTAATAAAACGTATGGATGAGTTGAGTTTCCACTGTATCGTCACTAGTGGGCGTTGTTTCAGCTCAACCTGTTGATGGTCTCTTCGAGCAGCTCCTGTAACGTCAGAGTGTTTCCGGGTCTGAGCATGGAAATAGAAACCATGGACTCCGTTGCTTTGGACGTCTTTTCTTCTGCTACTTTGTCTTCACCGTGTTCGTCATCAGAAAAGTGATTTCATTTCTGCCTCGTTGTTCTGCTTATGGGTTGCTGTCGTATGCGTATTAGCACGTAGGAGCGGGTTTCTTGAAGGAGTCGGACTTAACGCACACAGTGTCATGCTTATTGAGAAAGATGAGCCCGAGTGTTTTGCGTGCGATTCCCTCACTGCGGGGGCAACCCTGACACACGATTTAAACTTTATACTATCAACGATTAACAAACATATTCTTTCAATTGCTTCTACTTTGTCTGCGTAATGCCTAATCAACCATCCTTTAGGCCTATTACAGATATGTAACGCAACAGAAGTGTTTATAGCTGTGTTACATACAAAAAAAAACAGGTCTAGTGTCCTGTTGTCCCCATATTAATAGCCATCAGAATGTCCCTCGACGAGTATGAAAGGCATTACGCGTCGCTCAACTCGGACCTGGGCGGCGAGTCGGTGGCCAGCGGGCGGTCCGCGTCGGGCACGTTTAGTGGTGAGGAAGAAAAGTTGCATTACATTCCTATCCGGATTCTTGGGAGAGGGGCGTTTGGTGAAGCGACCCTCTACAGGAGGACAGAGGTAAGCTTCAAAACTCCAATCATGTTTTTTTTACCCGTTGAATTTCCTATGCATTGCTCATGCCAGTCAAACTGTGGTTAAGATATCTGATCTAAGTGGCTCCAAGTTCCAATACATTTTTTTTTAATTTTTTTTAATTCTTGCCCTTTTGGCCCTGTGTTTTCACCTATGGTCTTCACACTGTGCTGAACATCGCAGGACAACTCCCTTGTCGTATGGAAGGAGGTGGAGTTGAACTGCCTCTCGGAGAAAGAGCGCCGAGATGTGATGAACGAGATCAGCATCCTCTCTATCCTGCAGCACAACAACATCATCGCCTACTTTAATCACTTCATGGACAAGGACACCTTGTTCATTGAGTTGGAATACTGCAATGGTAAAACGGTGGTACCTCGCTAGATAATAGATTACTTTATTAATCTCTGAAGGGAAATATGATGGAATTCTTTGGGATTAGTGTGAAATGAGTCTTGCTTCTAAAAAGTTCCTGGTTATTTGTTCCCAGGGGGAAATCTGTATGATAAAATCAACCAACAGAAGGGGGAGCTTTTCACAGAGGAGGTATGCAACGATGCAGAACACTAGTATATATAGCGTATCGTTAATTAAACACATAATAATAATAATAATAATAATAATAATAATAATAATAATAATAATAATAATACAAATTTGTCGCTTAGATGGTAATCTGGTTCCTGTACCAAATTGCCTCAGCTGTAGCCCACATTCACAAGGCTGGGATCCTACACAGGTAAAGGCTTCCACTGGCTTCACTCTTCAGTTTCTTACTGTTAAACCTGATCCTCCTCATTGTAAAAACTTACTTTGCAGAGATATCAAAACGTTAAACATTTTCCTGACCAAGACCACCCTGATCAAGCTGGGGGATTATGGCCTGGCCAAGAAGCTGGACTCCCAGTTTGCCATGGCTGAGACGGTAAGTGAACCTTTCATCAACTCGTGACGGACGATCACATCTGGTTTGCCTGCATCTCAGTCCAAGAGTGTTGACGGTATTGCCCCGTTGTTGTACATGCAGTGCGTGGGCACACCGTATTACATGTCCCCGGAACTGTGCCAAGGAGTCAAGTACGACTTCAAATCAGACATCTGGGCCATGGGCTGTGTCATCTTCGAGGTGTTAACACTGACCCGAACCTTTGACGCCACGGTGAGTCTGCTTGTTTGGTAACAACTAATCCATCCTATATTAACTGCTGGGAATTTGTTCAAATTGGAGCCAACGTGTTATTTTTTTGTTTTTTAACGCTGTAAATCCAGAACCCTTTGAACTTGTGCGTGAAAATAGTCCAGGGCAACTGGACTATGGACGTGGACGACAAGGTGTACTCTCCTGAGCTGATCCGGCTGGTGTACGAGTGTCTGGACCAGGTGAGGGGAAGGTCAAAGGGTCGTAGTCGTCATACTGACCTGGTGATGGGTAGGATCGCCTCACGAGCCACTGTGTGATCCTTGTGATCTCGTTGTGCTCCAGGATCCGGTGAAGCGACCCTCGGCCGACCAGATCCTAGACCAGCCAGTCGTCTCCTGTTCCAGACAGTAAGTCTGCAGGAAGGCTAAAGCTAATGATTGTTTATCATTGGTTAAAGCCCATGATGTTGTTGTTGTTTGTTCTGTGTGCAATTGAAACCAGAAAGTCTTGCTTCAGTTCAACGCCATGCCTCCTGTTTTCAGGGAGCTAGAGGAACGAGTGGCCCTGCTCAACTCAGCGATGAAGAAGCCAAAGTGAGTGGTGTTCTTCTTGGGGTACATGTCCTGCGCCCGGGCTGCCACAAGGTCCGGACCTCTGTCATTTTTGTAGAGATTTTTTTTATACAAAATCAATCTTCTCCGAGGTTAATGCTTAATTCATTCAAGACTTGTTACTTTGGGTCCGCCGTGTGTGACATTTGTCGGTGCATGCGTGAACAGAGCATCCCCCCCCCCTCCCATAACAAACGGAACCCCCGCAACTGAAGCCCCCCCCATCCCGGACCGACTAGTTTTCAAACCCTGGCTATGGCCCTGTGTGTGTGTCGCGTTGACATTTATCACCACCACTTCATGATATACTCTGTGATGTCATGTTCTAATGGGCGGTCATTTAACGCCTCCTCAGGCTCAGCAACGTGACGGAGAGCCCGGTCGCCGTGGTGACCACGCGCTACAGGGAGGTGTACTGCTGGGGCGGGGGGAAGTTCACGCCCCAGAAGCTAGACACCTTCAAGGGGGGCAACAGTGCCCAGCAGGTGTGCGCCGGAGAGAACCACTTCGCCGTGGTAACGGTGGAGAAGGAGCTCTACACCTGGGCGGTGAGCGGTGTTGATGATTCACACAGACGCACACAGACGTAACGCACACGCATGTCACATATACATGCATTTCACACACACACACACACACACACACACACACACACACACACACACACACACACACACACACACACACACACACACACACACACACACACACCACACACACACACACACACAC
Source organism: Melanogrammus aeglefinus (assembly GCA_900291075.1). NCBI lineage: Eukaryota > Metazoa > Chordata > Actinopteri > Gadiformes > Gadidae > Melanogrammus > Melanogrammus aeglefinus. Next base: position 10,412 of record OLKM01004675.1, on the reverse strand, counting down.
ACATCTCACACATACGTCATACACACGTCTCACGCATACGTCATACACACGTCTCACGCACACATTTCACGCACACGTAACACACACATCCCACACACAGAAACGCATCATAAACACACGTCTCACGCACACATTTCACGCACACGTAACACACGCATACACACACACACACACACATAACACACACATCCCACACACAGAAACGCATCATAAACACACGTGTCACACACACACGTCATACACACCTTACACAAGTGTCACACCCACACAGACACACACCTGTACGTATCGCAGTGCTTTGTGAACGAGCCACGGCCCCCGCTCCTCCCCTTCCAGAACGTCCAGGGCGGGGCCAAGATGGTGGGCCAGCTGGGCCACGGAGACCAGTCGTCCTACCGCCAGCCCAAGAAGGTGGACTGTCTCCAGGGCAAGGCCATCCGGCAGGTGGCCTGCGGCGCCGACTTCACCGCCTGCGTGACGGGTGCGTTGGCGGGACGGTTACAGTAGCCTTTACCTTCAAGGCATTTAGCAGATGCTCAAGTCCAAAGCGACTTACAAATAAGTTAATTTTAAAAGAAGATAAACTGTTTATCGATGTCGGTGCAGTAAGGGATGTTCATAGAAACAACTGGCAAGCACTAACAATCGCTAGGTTAACCCATTCCCCGTACACACCAAAGATAGCCTTGATAAGATGCTACACAATGCTACATACTATTTTTTTAAGTGCCGGGATGTACAACATACTATTTTTTTAAGTGCCGGGATGTACAACATAACATTTGTGCGTACATTAAGTGCCGGGGGGGGAGGCTATGCAGAGTCTGGATGAACAAGTTTGAGTCTTAAGGTTGATGTGAAGCGCCGTAGCTCGCGGTGAGGTGCCCTCCCTCGTGACCCGCTGCTGAACCAGGGCCTGCTCTCTGCCCCCAGACGAGGACCAGATGTACATGTTTGGCTCGGACTACTACGGCTGCCTGGGCGTGGAGAGCGAGCAGGGCCCCCAGGCGCTGGAGCCCGTGCTGCTGGAGTTCTTCGAGGAGCGGCCCGTGCGCCAGGTGTCGTGCGGGGACAACCACGTGGTGGTGCTGACCCAGCGCGGGGACATCTACTCCTGGGGATGCGGGGAGCACGGTAAGCCCCTCTGGCGGCTCTTCCTTCGTGGACGCCGGGGATAGGAGTTGCGGCTTGCAAGCGTATCGTTAGCCTCATAGCATAATGAAAATCTGCCAAAGAAACGCCTAACACACTCTTTAAACAAGTTATAATCCAAACTGTGTTCCCCCTAACAAGATCGATTCTCGTTTTTAACTTCACGGATCAACCGAAAACCAGAAATCAATGAAACTGAAATAGTTTAACCCTTTTTGTAAATGTGTTATATATGTCGGGTTTTATTTGATGGAAAGACCGCGGTTTAAATTTCAATTAACGCCAGATAAACCGAGATTAGAGTTCGGTTAGATATCACAATTTGGGCAAAATATGACTTTGGCAATTATGCTATGATGCTAACGATATGGTTTTATTAGAAAATCCATATGTGTGATTATAGGTATATCCTCATGTAGGTGTAACATGTCCAATGATACCACTGCCATGCATGGGGTCAGCACTGGTACTGAGTTATAATCCGGTATTTGTGGACATACCCAACATGGGGGTGGTAGTTAAAGGTGCAGTATGTGACGTTGACACAACGTTGACATTCACAATATTTTCAAGAAGGTTGCCTCCGCAGACCCCTCCCCCCCAGACTGAAGCACACGGGCTGCCAGGTTAGGATTAGGATTATTTTTTATTGCCATTTATGCAGAACATAATATGAATTTGTCTATAGTGCAACAGGACAAGGGCAGTGATGTACAAGACATAAAAGGACAATCAAGGCAACGGGTGATGAAATAAATAACACTAGGTTCAGGTTTAGCCCACTGAACAAACACAGGCGCATGGCGCGCCAAGTGCAACGTTATATTTATAGACGAGCAACATTTATCTATTTCGAAAATGACAAGCAAAGAGAAGTCCTGAGATGTAGATTCGCTAGTCAAGCTGCTAGCCCTCCACCAATCAAAATGGTAAAAGAATGACCGACTCGAATGGCCGATTACACATGTTGACTCGGCTGAAATAAACGCCGACGTGACCGATTTGAGCGACTACACCAAATAGACTCATTTCACAGACACCGATTTTCTCCCCGACGCCGATTTTTGGTCCGGTGTGGACTTGCTTTTAAACCACGTCATCCTTTTACAGTAGTCTAATGTCTCTGTGTGTTTGTACATTATGTTCAAACCATGATTAATATCGATATTAGCAGCGAGCAGTCCCCTTAAGTACTATTAAGCGCTCTGGTAAATCAAGTCCTGGAGGAGCAATACACATCCCTCTGTCTCTAATAGATAGCTGACCGACTGCAGGCTTTGTTGTTGCTGTTCTAATACTCGCCAGTAGAGGGAGACAAGCCTCATGTTTACATAGATTTTCGAGCAGCTGTGTCGATCTCTGTTTGCAGGACGCCTGGGCTTAGACTGTGAGGATGACTTCTCTTCTCCTATGCAAGTAAGATTAAAGTTGTTTTTTTATTGAATGTACTAAGCATTACGTCCTATCCCCTCCAATCCAATTTCACATTGATTCGATACATGGATCTGTTATTATTTTTAACAGATCCAAATGTTCAAACGACATCCAAAAATAAAAGTACCCATGTCTAATTCTTCCAGGTGGAGATGCCTAAAGGAGCAATCATGTGCTCTGTGTCCTGCGGCAGCGATGGGACCTTCTTCCTGACCGAGGCTGGGAAGGTGCTGGCCTGCGGGAACAACGAGTTCAACAAGCTGGGTCTGAACCAGGGCATCTCCGGTCTCAAGAACCATTGCGGAGAGGTGTTTACATTTACATTTTACATGTACATTACATTTACATTAACCCAAAGCGACTTACAATGAGTACATTTGTCAGAACAAAGAGTAAGAAACAATATATACAGAGTCTAGCTGAACTCTGAACAAGTGAGTCTTGAGTCTTTTGCAGAACATGCATTCAAAAGACCCCACCAAACATGAGCCACAAATGTCTCCACCAGGCCAGCCAGAGCATCCCGTACACCACCACTCTCACCCTGGTGAAGCAGCCTGTCCCCGCTTCAAGATCCAGCTTCATCTCCCAGGGCAAGACCCACGCGGCCGCCATTGACGGGTACGACAAAGACTAAAAACAAAGAAGGGCATGATCCTCTGCAATATTCGATAGCTGACTAAATGCTGCCATGCTCCAAGGCGTTAACATGCGTGTGTTGCACATGGGCAGAAAGGGGCCGTCTGATTACGTTTGGCTGCAACAAGTACGGCCAGTTGGGCGTGAAGGACTTCAAGAAGCACCAGGGGGTCCAGGTGTTGATGGGACCCTTCGGGGGGAACCCTGTGACCAAAGTGTCCTGTGGGGACGGATTCACCATCGCTGCCACCGACGGTAAGATCCACAATTCTATTGGTATTGGTTACAAAGAGGAAGTCAATATAAAGGCAGTTTGAGTTTTGCCAAATCAGTGTTTTTGTATTTGGTACTATTTGGTTTCTTAATCACTACAATCAATATTTTTTGTAAAAATATTTGCCATTTTTTGTTTTGAGATTGCTCTGCTTTGCATCCCACCGTCCAGACAATCAGATCTTTGCGTGGGGGAACGCGGGGAACGGGCGCCTGGGCATGCCAGCGGACAAGGGCTTCGGGTCGGAGGTGTGCCCCGCCCTGCCCAGGCCCATCTTCGGCTCCCTGCACCACGTGCCAGACCTCTCGTGCCGGGCATGGCATACCATCCTCATCAGGGGTCGGTATTCAGCCCTTATGTCGTCCCCCGTACGGTCGTACAATACATTCAACATTAAGGGCATGTAGCAGACGCTTTTGATCCAAAGGGACTTACAATAAGTACCTTTGTCAGAAGAAGGTGAAAACAATATATCGCCTGTCGGTACAGTAAGGATGTTCATAGAGACAAGTTCCAAGCACTAACGATTTGCAAGAGTTAACCAATTCGCGCCATATACAACCAAGATAGCTAGGATAAGCTGCTACACAATGCTGAGTAAAAGTGTTTAAGTGCAAGGACGTCCCACATACTATAAGTGCATAAGAAGGGTCGGCGGGGTAGGTGGAGGGGGGGCTTATAGAGTCTAGTTGAACCATTTTGCGGACGCTAGTGAGCGAGTCATCAGCTCACCAACATGCACCAGGTATAGATGACACGATGCAAGCACTGCCCTCATTGTTTTCCCTTCTCTCTCTCCCCTCCACACAGAACGGAGGTGCTCAACTCAAAGACCATCCGCTCCAACAGCAGCGGCCTCTCGTCGTCGGTAACACTGCACACCCGATTTGGTTTGGTTTTTGTGCGTCACTTTATGTGACTTCCATCACTTCATGGGCTTGGTCTGATTGTGTGTGTTTGTGTCTGTCTCTGTCTGTGTGTGTTTGTGCGCTCGTTCCCACGGTAACGCACAGCCCCCAGCCCGACGGCGTCGTCCTCCACCCTGGACCTGGACCTGCAGGGCTCTGAGACGTGCGTCCGGGACCGCGGCCTGGCGGCACGCTGGAGGCCAAACGCGGAGGAGTGCGTGACGGGAACCTCGGTGCTATCAGCGCAGAGCCAGGCTGGGGACAGCTCCTGCCCCCCCTGGCTCCTAAAGGTGCCCCCCTCAACCCTCACCCCCACCCCCCCCCCTTCCCCCACCAGCCTTCAACCAGCTCATGTGGCTCAGGGAGGTACAGCCGGTTTGGCTGGTCACTGGGGGGTTACTAGTTCGATCCCCGGCTCTTCCTAGCAGAGTGTCGAGGTGTCGTCCTGAGCAAGAGACGCCCTCACCCTTACTTCTCCCCGACGAGCTGGCTGTCGCCTTGCATGAATAACACCGCCGTCGGGGTGCGAATGTCTGCATGAATGGGTGAATGTCAGGCAATATTGTTAAGTGCTTTGAGTGGTTAGGAAAGGGCTTTATAAATTAAGTCCATTTACCATTTCCTTATGTCAAGCGATAAGGAGGAGGACATGACCCTGACCTCTTTTTTCTCGTGGTTCCTAGGAGCTCCAGGATGCGGAGTTCATCCCCATGCCGGACCTCTCCCTGGGCCTGGCGTCTGTGACGGCCCCCTCGAACTACTCGGGAGAGCGTGACTCTGCCTTACGAGCAGCTGCAGGAGCCTGACGGCCGCCGCGGCTGCTGCCGTTCACCATCGCCGAGAAAGGCCTCTCGTAAGACCTGGCCTGGGTCAGCTGGGGGGGGCTCTCTCCTCTGGGAGCCTGGAGAGGCTTTCACGGTAGTCCGGTTGGGTCATGAGTCCAATTTGAGTTAGTTGTGTAGAAAAACATGTTCACACAATATAGTATTGTATGTCGTTCATCCTTTGCACTTAAAAAATATTACTTTGCATTGTGTAGTGTCTTTATTCTTAGCTATCTTTGTTGTATACAAGGAATGGGTTAACCGAGCAATTGTTAGTGCTTGGCACATGTTTCTATGAACATCCTTACTCTACCAACAGATATATATGGTTATTTCTCTTTCTACTGACAAATGTACTTGTTGTTGGCGGTACTGAACGGATGGCAGACTGAACATATGCCAATGAATATGTTAATAAAGATGGTAATAATGATAGAACTTGCATGTAGTTGAGCTAAGTCTGCTTCTTTGGTGACGCCCACAGACCAAACGAGTGGGTTGTGATCATTTTTAACGGGCTGGAGGACGTTTGCAGACTGCAAGAAAGCAGATCCGGTACCGTACGCGTATGTGAAACCAGAGGTGATATTTGCCAGGTCTGTATCCCGCGAACCATCCCACACCATGTGTGTCTTTATTAGTCCCTGTGCTTGGACCCAGCTAGAAACATTGGGTATCATTGGTGATCTGGTGATTCTAGCTGGCCGGGAGGACGGTGGCTCGCCAGAGCTCAAGATCAGCCCTGGAGAAACAGGATACACCAAAGTTGGTTGTTTCCCTTCCCTCCTCAGAAGTCGACCGTGCATTTTGATTGACCTTTGACCCTGGGCTAATCAGAGCTCTTGCCATGTGGTGCCCTGCGCGACTGACAGGTCACGCGACCAGCGGCAAGAGAACGAGAAGCTGCTCTGGACGGCCATCGACCGGCTGGGCATCACGGGACGCCGCGGTGGAGGTAACCCAAGAGAACGACGCCACCGTGGATCACGTTGACTCGAACCTCCTGAGGCTGAGGAAGCAACACTCAGGAGACGGCGCTTCATGTCCGTCTGACCTGAGGCACACGTAGTGGCATGAGTGTGGCAACCAATCTGAGCCTCTAGTGGACCTTGCTGACGCTTAACCCAAAGTGGCCTTAACGTTCTGATTTTCAAACACATTATTGGAAAGATTTGGCCTGTGTCGGCTACCAACATTTATTTACCTTTAATGCCTTAGACACACACACAGCGCTTGCATGGCCTCACGTCATCGAGTGGGTTGTAGTGGTGTATTGGAAGCCTGTTCACAGACGGCTGTGTTGTATGCACACTGCACACACTGTGAACGACCTCTGATCTGGGCAAGGCGTGCACACTGATATGATCATAGCTGTTCATGTTGTGCTGGATCAGATAACTAGGGCACCGAAGTCTTCGCTCAGGTTATGAAAAGAAACTTTCTCTTTCAAATTAAAACGCGTTGGCCCAAATGTGACGTCGACATTCGCAATGAAATGCACTTTTAGCGTCACGATTATGGTTTTTCTTGTGTTGTTATTACTAGCTGTTGGGCTAACAGCAGATATATTTGTATCACAGAGCCGTTTTTTGCGTTTCCCCCCAGGTTTGTATGGCAATAAGAATAAGAAAAAGAATCCAAGGGAGTCTTTCTCTGGTTTTCCTATCAATTTTGAGTAAATAATGTGGGTTTATATTTGCATGGTCTTTAATTACACCTTGTTTCAAATGGTAGCACATAATACCCCAATTGAATAGGCTCCTTGGCGTATATTCCCTTGGTGGAAATGTTTTTCCATAATCCAAAAGTCTGCCAATAGCATAGGCGTTTAGTATCAACGTATGTTTAATACCTAATGTTTCTTATTGCAAAAGATGTGTTTAATCGAGAGGGTCTTTTGAGGTTAGTGTCATATCATGTTGACCAATTTTATCTTGGGGTTTGGCAAGGTCAATTTAATTACTAAGAACAATGACCGCGTTAATGTTTTAGTCATCATGCAGGCTTGAGCTCCAAATGATGCGGATAACAAAGCCAATATCAATTGGTCCATAGTTGGGATATGTGTTGTGTGTGAGGAACCAGGGGGTTAGATCGATTATCATTTAAATAATCAGTTCATTTCAGTGTGACAAGGCCAGGGGGTATCCTTTTGCATACTCAAAAGATTTAACGATCCCTTAACTCTCATGTCGGAGGTACATTATAATTATTTAAGTCTGCTCTTTGCTCTTTGAAATTTCTTAATTTGAATTATTCAAAATCAATTTGCAGACAATTAACTTTTAACAAACTTTTTTTTTACTTCTTATGTTGTTTAGTAGACTTACATTTTCACTTGTTCATTACGGGTGAAAATGTGTCCTCAACAAGCTACCCCACAAGTTGCTAAGTCAACCGAAACAAAAGCTTAAAGTGCCTTTGATAGCTCAACGATAGGTGCTGCAATTATGATTAGCATATAATTCATTTTTTTTTCTTTTTGTATTAAGATAAAAAAACTTAATGTTTTCATTCTGAGAAAACTCCTCCTGTGTTTCCTTAAAACGTTGGTTGTGCTTGTTACAGTGCGACTGTTAAGTTCTTCCACGATTTCACACGTTTGGGTCATGGCTTGTTGAAAACAAATAAGACATGGATATATTTTGTAACATTTTGTTCTGTTTTGTTATTTCTGGGCAGAACTTTCAAATTCACACGCACACTTTTAATGCAACATACCGGTCTTTAATGCACATTGTACCGCCTAATAGCGATTACGGGGGGGAGGAGGGCGGCTTCGGATGTTCTCGCACAAGGGTATGTGTCGCTCCGCCGATCGGGGGGCAAAGCGGCGGGAACAGTGAGGACATGTGACCTGTGCTCCAAGACCCCCCTGGAGGTGCCATGTTCCTATGTTGGCCGCCACCTTTTGACCCACTGCTTACTCTTCTTAACTTGGGAAAAGAAAACAAAAATACACCTCAAAATAAGCTTTGAGAGGTGGGTGCAGATAGTGAACATCCATAATGCGTCAGATGAGATTTCAGTTACCTCAGAAGGAGTCGGGTCTCGCATTCGGTTTTGCCTGGAATGTTCTCCATCTCCGTCCCTTGGATCCTGTGTTTAGAGGAGTCGTACGCTTTGCGGTCGAGATGGTGGAGCCTCTCACAGATTGGTTCAGGTGTTTCTCAGTCTTGAGCTGCAAATTTTCTTTCACAGTATTGGCAGGCAAGCAGCTGGAGGCCTGCCTTCTGCCTGTCTTCCTTCTGGGATGGTAATCTTCCACTTGGGGGCCTCCCTCGACCGCTGGGGGGGCCGTCTCACGCTCGTGACCTTCTGCCGAGTGCCCGTGACCTTCTGCCGAGCGCCCGTGACCTTCTGCTGAGCGCCCGTGACCTTCTGCCGAGCGCCCGTGACCTTCTGCAGAGCGCCCGTGACCTTCTGCCGAGTGCCCGTGACCTTCTGCAGAGCGCCCGTGACCTTCTGCCGAGTTCCTGTGCCCAGAACGCCTCTGGCCCACCTTTGCGTCCTTCTCACCACGGAGAGCCGTGACCCCCCGCAGAGCTCCGTCTTCCCTCCCCTGCGGCTCTTCCTCTTTTTCGTTTGCTCTGGGGCCTGACTCCATTGGGACTCTTCCGTCTCGTTTTGGCCGATGACTGTAGTTGCGGTTCCTTTGTACCTCTTTTTTTTATGGCCGGTCGATTCCAGTACTGCCACCCCTCCTGTTCTTTAGTCGCTGGGCGTGCTTCCGCTCTGCCCTGGGCCTCCTGGGTTGGAAATTAGTGCTCCCGGTCGTTTTGCTCCGTGTGTGTCCACTGTCCCTCTTTCCTTCCTTGGATGGCCGGCCCTGCCTTCTGTCCTCACATTCGGGAGTCCCTTCTCCGGCCTTGGTTTCTCTGTCCCTGTCTCTGAACCCTCTGTCCTGTATGAGGGCCGTCTTCCAACCTGCGCTGCTTCCTTCATCAGCGTTCTGCCTGAAGGATCAGCTGTGCTGTTGTTTAATGGCCTGGCCTGCGGCGTTTGGTCATCAGGCAGCTGGTCGGTATCTCCCCACGGTGTCGGGAGTGTTGGGAACCCCGTATGGTCGTTTAGTGAGGGCGATGGCCGGCGGCGCCTTGTTGTGACCCGGTCTGGGGTGGACTGCTTCTCTTGACGGAGACAGGCTTCAGTGGAATACCGGTCAGGTACATCGTATCCTTAGAGCGACTGGATTTTCTTGTGCAGAAGTTTACACTTCGTACAGGAGGTGGTGTCCCAGGTTGTTTGAGACTTCTCCGGATATTGGCGTGATGCCGTCTTTTTTCACAGGATTTTTTCTTTTTGTTTTGCTGGTTCAAACACTTTGTTTGTTTTATTCTTGAATGTCCATGTTGTGCTTGAACTTGAATACTTCCAGGGAGCGCGCCTGCTTGCTGACCTGGATAATAATAATGGATGCAATCAAGATGAAGGAAAACCATAATAGTTCAAAAAACAACTACAGACAGTGGCCAGAGTTGATTGCAACGATCACGAGAGTAGATGATCATCTGACACAGGGTTCTGCTGACTTTCCAGCTGCAGATTCTTGTGGAACAGATTATGTTTCCCTAGATATGGTGGCTGACATATACAAATATTACATACTATGTTTATCTTTCTTCATTGACTATCAGTGTTAAGGAGTTGTTAAAGTGATAACTTTCAAGAACTGACCACGTTATATTTTGGAGACTGGTCGGCCGTTAGGTGATTTGCCTGTGTTATCCGTTGCCTAGAACGTGAACTTATTAGCGCCCCTGTGGTTGTCGTCGAGAGTTCACCGTGACCTTTCAGCCGGTGGTAATAATCTCCGTTTTGTTTTGCACCCGGGCGGGCTGGCAATGGTCAGAATCCCAACCCTTCAGGTTCCCCTAAAACCTTATCCTCTTGGTAATATCATATGTCGTTGTTTGTTTTCCTCGCTTTACTCTTTAATGGTAAAGTTCCGATTAAATTAACTTATTTGACTGGAATGACTCACTGCACAGGGTTTTTGGAAGGCCGGTTGCGTGGTGCGAGCATCACATGGCACGACTCACTGAACAAGGCATGTTTTCAGATGCGTAAACATAATTATACCGGTTACTGGGGGAAACCAATACATTGTTTACTCGTTTGTCAATTGTAATTATGTATCGTGATGGCAATAGCTTTCTGAAACCAGGATACACGAGCTCA
>OLKM01004674.1:0-20717 GCA_900291075.1 Melanogrammus aeglefinus | reverse complement strand
AGCACAAGTTACACAGTTACAACAAATAGACAGCAAATCAAATGATAAAAAAAACAGATACAAGTAAAGGAGGCCATCTCAAGTGCTCTCAGCCTGGATTTAAAAGCATTCAAAGAAATGAGTTCAGTTATTCTCCAGTGTTTCGCAGCACGCTGCTCCATGTAGAAGGAGCAGAGGATATGCAAGCCCTTTTTCCCAGTTCTGTGCGGGCAAATGGAATAGACAGCAACGACTGATCATTTGAACGCAAACCGTAAGAATCAACGCTTCTGTGTGTGATCAGATTACAGATGCAGGAGGGCAGTGGCCCAAGCATGGCCTTGTTAATAAAACAGACCAGTGTCCCATCCTCCTGCTCGACAAAGAGGGCCAATGATGGGTCATGTCAGGGCTTGTTCACCAGAATTGTATCATGGGAATTTTGTTGCTGATACAATGGCCATTTTGTGATGACTCGAGGATAATAGTACTGTCAGATCGAGCCAATGATCAAACTAAATATATCAAAAGGAAAACAGAAAAGATTGAACGTTTTCAACGGGTTTTGACCGTGTTGTCCAGATGTTGATGGTGCCAGAGTACAAGACGCGCCTGCGGAGCCTCCACTTTAAGACCACCCTAGCGGAGAAGACTGAGGAGATCAAGGGGGCCTATGAGTACATCTACAAGGCCTCCACTGAGCTGAGGACCAGCAAGAAACTGGCCAAAATCCTGGAGGTAGGGCCAGCAGCCAGAAACGGGAAGCGTGTGTCGTTTGGTTTTAGTCGCAGTTCTGGCCGATCTCAAAACAATTTCTTCATCCAACTCTATCATCTCTTTCCTTACGCATGCATTTTTACTCTTTTTATCAATTAAGTCTTATAACTTTAACTGTTATGTACTTCTGCTGTAATACCCATATTTCCGCTCAGGGGTTAAGAAGGGTTATCGTATTTAATAACAATAATTCTTTGGTTCAATACCTGCATTTCATACAGCGAAGGAATCGATAAAGTTAATTATTTCGCCTACAAGTTGTGAAATAATTTCCTTCTTCTTTACATTCTGGTGCTGTGTCCGAACCCAGTTTGTGCTGGCGATGGGGAACTACCTGAACAATGGCCAGCCCAAGAACAGCCGTACCACGGGCTTCAAGATCATCTTCCTCACAGAGGTACCCTGGACGCAGTGCTGTTGTGTACTGGAAAAACATGTGTGCTGTCGGACTGCCAGATGTCCATAGCCGTGCCTGTAGTGCTCCATTAGCAAGACAGATAACACCTTTATCGGCATGTCCCTGGATCCACAGGTCACTCTGTATAGAAGTCTCCTCCATGAACCTGCTGTAATAGCACCAACCTCTTTCCTCTTCCAGCTGAGTACCACCAAGACCGTGGACGGTAAATCGACATTTCTTCACATCCTGGCCAAATCTCTCTGCGAACACTTTCCAGAACTGCTCAACTTTGACAGAGACCTCACAACAGTGCCTCTGGCAGCCAAAGGTACAGCACTAATACAGCCAGCAGGTGGCTGATTAATATGCAGGGACACTGTGTTCAGATTCCCTGGTGATCCGTTTCATTTATGGAAAGTTTATTTTTTAATAATTTTGTTTTAGTTTTGTTGGATGTCAACAGAGAGGGAAGTGAAATCCTCATAGATAGTCAGGTCTCAGTCCTGTCCTAGCCGGGCTATGTTGTTAGACTGAATTACTGGAACCCACTAACTAGTGCTACTGTTATTGTTGTTGTCGTCACCGTCCAGTCAATCAGAGGGCGGTCACGTCAGAGCTGGTTGACCTCCACTCCACCATACAGGACATACGCACCGCCTGCGCAAAGATCCCTGCCACCTCCGAGGACCAGTTCGCCTCTGTCATGAGCGTATCCTTCCAGCCAAAGTAGTGCCTCGATAAACTAAGAAACTGTTTTCGAGATCTGATCGCTCAAATAGATTATTTATTTAAGACACAATCAGATCGCTCAAAAAAAAATCATTTAAATCGATCTAATTTGCCGAATTATTTTTATTTTTAGAGGAGGGAGTGATCTGATCTCAAAATATATTAATTATTTTCAGAGGAATCTGATTGGTTGAAAAATATATTTATTTTGATCAAATTAAACAAATATTAACTGTATCTAGCGGTTTATATCATATGTCATCAACCGTTACTATTCGCACCAGATCATTAGAACATTGAATCGAAACGCATTCAAATCGTTCCATATTAAAATAGATTGTCCTGAATCGCGTCGTAGCGCATGTATCTAGATACGTAATCGGATCGTCCTATGAAAGGAGAGATGCACACCCCTAATATATTACACCAATAAACAGAACAACTCTTAGTGAAAACAACATTTCACTTTTACTGTTTTAAAATGCACAAAATGAACACCCAAACAACCTCGGGACCAACAGTTCGACCCTTGACCCCGGGCCCCCAGAGCTTCCTGGAGAACAGCCATCCTGCGGTGCAGTCCCTGGACGCGCTGCAGAACCGCGCCATGGAGGAGTTCTCCAAGGTGGCCTCCTACTTCGGGGAGGAGAGCAAGGCGACCAGCACCGAGGTCTTCTTCGGCATCTTCACCGAGTTCATGTCCAAGTTTGAGGTGAGACGATCACTCCTTTATATTGCGTTACAAAAAGCCACCAGGGTAAGATGTTACCAGTGGTGCTTTGTCCTCCCTAAATGAACAATGGTCCCCTCCAAGTTAACCTGCTGCTGTAGCATCTGGAACACCCTTAGCAATAACCACTGAAGTCCTAATATTAGGTGAAGTGATTTAGAGCTTTATTCTTAACAGGATATTCCAACTCGATTAGAGCACGTTCAGTACAGGGTGTGTGTGTGTGTGTGTGTGTGTGTGTGTGTGTGTGTGTGTGTGTGTGTGTGTGTGTGTGTGTGTGTGTGTGTGTGTGTGTGTGTGTGTGTGTGTGTGTGTGTGTGTGTGCTTCACAGCGAGCCCTGGGCGAGACCAAGGCGTCCGAGAACACCCCGCAGCCCCCGGCTGGTCTCCCCTCTGGCGTGGTAGGAACCCCCCCCCTGATCCCCCCGATGGCCTCATGGCTCCTAGCGCCCCGCCATGTCGACGGCGATGCCCGGAAAATCCCCCCTCTCACTTTGCTCTCTGCAACCAAAGTGCCAAGATGACCCCCGGATCACACCACCACACGACCTCCACTGCCAGGACTCTTAGGCCTTTCACACCAAAAAGAACCAAGAGCCAGTTCCGGGCTGGTGCTAGGGCCAGTTCAAAACTGGTTCCAGCCTTATCCCAGTTATGAACCAGTTGGTTTCACACCGGCCAGAGCCAGTGAGAGCAACGTCATGACGTCACTGCAAACGTCTACGTCTCTGCTTTCCCAGGCACCCTCGCGCCTTGCCGGAATTGTACAATAAGAAGAAACCTCGCACCAGTTTCAACAATTTCGTCTCCACGTCAATCCGTGTATGGTTCGTTCTTTGAATATTCAGATTTAAAAAAAAAAATCAGAAAAAACAATTAAGTCGTTTTTTGGTTTTTCTAATTTGGTTTTGAAACTGAAAAAGGGCAAAAGGAATAAACAAATAAACTGCATTTTTCTGTTTTTTAAATCAAAACGGGAAAACTGAATAATCCAGTTGCTTGTTTTGTTTGCGTGATATTTAGACAAAACCGCAATGAATGCTGGGAAAAGGGCACGTGGTTTTTAAAAAAATACATATAAAGATGTTTCGTTGGTCTTCCTGTTTATGAAGGTAAGGATAACCCCGCCCCCTGCCCCTGGCGTAAAGCAGTTCTCGTTCTAGCCCAGCTCAATCCTGGGAGCCAGTTCTTTGGCGATGTGAAACCAAAACACTGGCTCTAGCTCCGAATTAGCCCGGAACGGGCTCCGATTTTGCGGCGGTGTGAAAGGCCCATCAGACACCCCCACACCGCTAGCTAGAACTCCTAAGCCGCCCTGTTTAGAGAGAAGGGAAGTTTCAGGTCAAAGGTCAAAAGAGTGTCCATTTAGGAGAAAACCGAGGGGCTAGTTTTACATTGATGTGCATCACTGTGCAGGGGGTCTGGGGCCAGGGTACCTGGGTGCTGACTGCACTGCTTTCAACACACCGTCTGGGTGGCTGTTGGGAAGGAGTGACAGAGACATAGGTTATAGCAACGAGTGGTCTAAATATACAATTAGTACTTTGTTTTATGTATGATTATACAGTTAAAAAAAACGAAAAAAAAAGAAATATATATTTTCTATCTGAACCTGTTCAAGAGTTGTATAGATTAAAAGGTTGATATATAACATAGATATATGATACATGCCAGTTGATTGTACTTATGCAGATAGCAACAGGCTATACCAGGGTTTGGCAGATTACAGTTAAATACAGTTATGCTCTCTCTTCCAGACCCCTATAGAGGACTATTTGATTATATTGGTTGTAGAAAAAAGTATGTAGGCCTACAACAATATGCAAAAATCTCTACAAAATTAAAGTACACTGATATTTAAGGGGGTTTTAAAAATGCAATATCAGTGCAGGGTTATCGTCAACATGAATGCCGTCCGTTGTTTGAAACAAACAAGTTCCAGAAGTTTTGCTTAGTTCAATGTTGCCGGCTTGTTTACAATAGACGTACGTACCGTTAGTTTTCACAAACACACTCCCGCTGGAGAGCCGGGCCGCAGGTGGAATGACACTAAAATAAACGGCGACTGTAAATAGATATTTTCTGACGACTCCATTTTCACAGATTGAATGACTCACATACGATGTAGCGATGTTGCTATGGTGTTTTTCTAATGTTGGCGTTATTGACGTTGAACGTTCATACAGTTTGCTATGCATTCTCTGTCTCTTTTTTGATGATATGCTCTATTTATGCTGAGACTCCCATGAGCACACACTTGAAGCGTTTGGTTATTGCACAGCTTGAATCAGGCTTTAGAGGTACCTGTGATCGTGTGTTCGAGTGTACGCTGGCTGCAGGACAGTGCACTACAGTGTTTCGTTGGTTTATTTTTTTCAAAGTCATTTGCATGTTGTGGAAGTCAGTGTTGTAATTTATGTTAACAAAAAAAATGCACATCTGCCCTTGTTTAGTTTAATTTTATAGTTGTTTTAAAATAAAAAAGAAAGTCTGTTTAATGTTTACCGTGTTGTTGTCTCCGCATTATTTGGAAAAGGGTCCAAAAACAATAGCACAAACGAAACTGTTATTGATTCACTTTTTCTACTGATTGAACGAGAAGGTTGCTGTTATATTAATTTTTGCTCGTACATTGCGCACGCTCAACTTCTAGTTGTAATTAACAGGGTTAATTGTTCAATGGAAAGTGCAGTATACTATGCATGCAAATCAATTATTAAATCGTTTTTACTGTTATTCAGGGCTGATGAGTGCATTGACATTTTAAAATGCAAGGCAACTAGGCTACTATTGGTTAGCTGAAAATAATCATCATTGAGATAAACATCACTCTTCCACTGTCCTGGCCAAGACAGGCAGTAGTAGCCTACAGTAACACATAGCATACACACAAAACATAAGAAAAATAATACCACTAAAACAGTCCGCAGGGGGGAAGGGGGATTTCAATATCGCAAGACATTTCGGGAGGCTCAAGGAGCAGATTAATATGACATTGGGGCAACAAACTGTAGTCTTGTGGTGGACTCTATAGACACGTTGCCCTGAGGGTTTGTCTTGTTGCCCTGCGAGCTTCTGTGACATAATTCACACATTCATACCAACAGGCCACATATGTCCTTGCCAATTAAAGAGGCTTCTTTCTCATCTTTTGCATCTTCTTTTCTCATGAGCCAAGGGAGGCGTCCGGCTCATACAGGAAGCCATTCATCATGTGTCAATTCTAGAGATACTAGCGGCCCAGGTACTCGAGAAACCCAGACGTTCGAGGCCATAAAAACAAGTATAATTCCCGCACATAACCACAAGAGGTCAGCACCAAGGCACAACCCAAATTCAATGCCAACACATAGCCGCAAGGGATCAGCGCAGGGTACACATACGGGTATCCAGGAGGCGGGAGTTCAGCACCATGCTTAGCCAATCAGAGCACATAACTGAGTCCACGCCTGCCCAGTTTTAAAGTCACAACACATAGCCCAGGGGGCCAGCCCAAAACGCTCCAGATAACGCATACATCAGGTGCCCTATGGGCTCTATGCACAACTCCACTAATTCCTGTGCCGTGTTCCAATACCCGTACTGTCCGTACTTACTAGCCAAAATTTGAGTACACAGTACGTTCCAATTCAAATCCGGCGAAAAGAAGTACACTTCAAGGACCCGGATGTCGTACTCAAAACGGGCTAATCGTGAAGTGTGGATCGAAGGACACTCTCCGTACTCAACGGCAGCCATCTTAGCTACGTAGCGGAAGAGGCGGAGCCAGGCTGAGCGCTCAACTCGAAAAAATAATGGATACCGAAGTGACAGCGCCTGCGCTGCGGCTGTCGCAATCGTCATTTCCGGTAAGTGCACCACAGAGTACTCGATTTGGAACAGCACTCACATCTGAAAAATTAGTGTACTCAAGTGAGTACGGATAGTGCAGAAAGTATACTTCCTTTAAGTATACTCATGGAAGTACGGGTATTGGAACACGGCACTGGACTTAGTGCTGCTCCTTTATTTCCTGTCTTACATTACTGGACAAACTGATTAATCCAGGTGTGTCTGAGTAGTCCCAATGGTCAGACACACCTGGATTAATCAGTTTATCCAATAATGTAAGACAGGAAATAAAGGAGCAGCATTAAGTTCAGGAAGTAGTGGAGCTGTGCAAAGAGCCCATTAAGCGTATCTCCACGCGTGCATAATACAATTCCTCTCGCTTCATAGATATCACGGCACTTCAGTGATGGTTCCAATAGCTATTCAATATTGATCACCCGTTCCCCCAACTCTCTGTTCCATTTCGAAACGTGTTTAGAAAACATGTTTTATTTTTCTTGTTTCATTAAAATTCATTAATTAATTAAGGCCGCCACCAAAGGGCGCCCCAAATGCTTTTGCTGCCCCCCCCCCCCCCCCTACGCATTTGCCGCCCTAGGCGATCGCCTAGTTCGCCTACGCCTAGCGCCGGCCCTGATTCACCATACTGTATTATTGACATGATGTATGAATTTAAAGGTTTTTCTATGAATCAATAAACGACGTGCCGTTGCTCCTCGAGGTGAGAAACTGTCTCTTCCCTTATTTTATCGCAATTTCTATAGTCTATAAACATAACATCTTACCTGGACGAGTGTGTCGCTGTGGTGTGTGCTCTCACCTGGGCGCGTGTCGATGGAGGAGCCGTTATCTTACCTCGGCGAGTGTCGCTGCAGTGTGCGTGCGTGTGCGTTCTTACCTGCGTGTAAAAAAAACCATGTGTGAGTGTGTGAGCGTGTTAGCTGCAGGCTGCTTGGCACATGCGCACATGAGTAACTTGAGTAACTGGTGCGACATGCCTGCTATCCATATACTTTGGTCAGATGATCAAACATACATTAGTAATATTCACCTAATAAATGTTTAAAGTGAAACAGAAGGGGAAATTGTGTATTTTTGTAAATTGTGTGTGTGGTGTGGGTGAGGCTGCACACCTGTGATGCATTGAGCAATCAATGCAAAGGTTAATAGCCGGCTCAGACTACACGATTCTCAGACATCCCTCCACGATTTAACATGTCACACTATACGATCCCAGAGCCAGGAAATCGGGCGTTGTCTCGTCGGAAGACTGGCCACACTACACGATTCTAGGGTGCGATGCTCTTTACTTTGTATCATTCACGTTTACAAGATATTTAGAAAATCAAAGGTTTAGAACTGACATAAATGTTTTTTTACATCTTTGTCATAAAGGTTCCAGTAGTTTTTATATCTGCTCAATGCAGCAACTCCTGACAGTAGTTGCGTTGCGAGTGACATGAGCGATGTAAATATACTGCCGCATTTCAACCAAAGTTGTCTCCATTATGTTGTTTCATTTTCTCTCGTTTTCTTTATTAGCATTCTTCTTCTTGCTATTGATCGCATTCATTTTTTGTAGTAGCCTAGTTATTAGGTGCGTTTCCATCAGCTGTTTAAATGCGCATCTAGATGTATCGCATCGGAAAATGATGATGGAAACGCCGTGATTCGCATTAAAATCCCCTGATTCGCACAAAATGAAATACGCTCGCTATGGCCGGGTTTTGGTTGATTCGAATGGGATGGAAACAGCTGTATGCGGATCAAGTGTGACGTAGCGCACTTTCACCCCGACTGCTTCGACGGAACGACGGAATGTTTACAGGCTGGTTGCCATGCCAACCCGCGGAAAATCTCGCGTGACTTAGAAAACTCGCGCGAATTTGTAGTTTTCACCAAAGTCCGTGCTTTTGATGGAAAACACACATGATTCGAATTTCTTTTAATGCGCATTGCCCAGTAATGCGAATCACTTTGGAAGGAAACATGGCTACTGTGTACTCAGCGTAGTGAAGTGAAGTCAGTTGGTACACACACTGAGCTCCAGCTGTTCGTAGGGTTCCCTCACGCAACTGGGGGCGTGGTTCCCTCATGATGGCTACGTCATGCGATTCCCCAAAAAATTCTGACATGCCAAACTTTTCGTCGTGGGGCTTTTGAACGTCGCAGACGAAAACATCGCAGATCGCAAGCATGTCACATTACAAGACCTCGTCTCGTCGCCGACCGGTCAAAATCGTGTACGATTCGCAAATTTGTCTGCGACGAAAGAATCGGGGCAAAATCGGGCTGAAATCGTGTAGTCTGAGCCGGCCATAACTCTGTAAATAAGCCATTCAATTGCACGCTTTAGTTGGCCAGTATGAATAAAGCATCCTAAATAACCGTTGGACTTCACAAATAAGCACTATTTATGAGGTCAGCCAACCAACCCCTAACACCACATGTACAATGGTTTGGATGAGATGACTCTCCCTGTTAAACACATGCTATTACCTGCATAACCTGATTGGATATAGTGATCAGGTCATCTGCTGATTACACGCTGATGCACACACCACTTGTTGTCCACTTAGTACCTCAATGAAGAAAACCTGAAAGCATGTGTACATTTTTTGAAAGATTCCAGTGGGTTTGGTTTTCCTTGTGGAAGACACAGTATTTGATTTAATAAAAATCAACATATTATTTAAAAAAAATCCAGATATTAATTTGGATGGCCAGTTCTACATATAATCTCGCAACATTTCCTCATTTTAACTATATATTTTATTTTCTAAAGTGAAAAAAATGCATTATCCTTCATCAAATTGGACAATATAGAGATAAGTAACATCACACGAGGAGCAGTTAGTTACTTATATACTTTATTTTCTTTGGAAATGAACTATAACCAACCATTCATATCACATCGTTTATTCAACATTTTAAGATCCCTTGGCTAGCATATACAACAAAACTAGCGAGCTTAGGAAAAAAAAATTGCAGCATTATCATGTCTAGTTGAATGGCATTTGTTCGTCTCGGGGGACACAAGGACTGTCGACTGTAGCGGGATAAGGCGATGAGGTACAACAGGAGAGCGCAGGGGTGGACGTCGGACATTAACAGAGCGTGATTGTCTACCGAAAAAGCGTTTCAATCTCGCCTCTTGGTACCGTGTTGGTTCGGTGAGACCAACCAACCCATTCAAACATATTCAAGGAAAACAAAATAAAAATAGTCCCAAGCGGAGCAAACACATAAATGGACAAATAACACGGCCGTTTTTATTTGACCTTGCAGAGACGAAATGAAAATCTAACGCCACCTCACTACCGAGTTTATTCACGACATTTCGTTTTGATAAACCCAGCTCAGCGGGAAAGACCCGGGCAAGCCTCCTAGAGACCTCGTGCTACACTAGAGTGCAATATCCAGTCAAGTGATTAATTGAAGCGTTTATAAGCACGCAGAGAAATCCTTTGCTCCTACCTTTTCCTTTTACATTCACTCCGGGCTTTTATTTATTTTTTTGCCTGTAATGCCCCGGGCAAAACCAGATACATGGAAGAGATTGGAAAGGCAGAATACATGTGGGCTGTAGGGTGGGTAGAGATGCTACAATACTGTTCAAGCCATATGGCTCTGCCAAACATCTGCTTGTCAGTGCCACCCTCACCACACCCGTTCATCTCTTCCTAAAGAACCTTAACTGGTTAGTCCCGGTATAAAATGGGGGCGCGGTCCCCGGCCCGACCCCCCCCCCCCCCCCCCAGAACCTTAACTGCAAAGTGAGTTTCCTTTTTTTAGGAAAATACTAAACGCATCTGTGGTCCTTCCCAGCCATATGTAAATAAGATAGGGACAAGATAATTTTTTAAAAAAAGAAGGTTTCTGGTAGAAACCTGTTAAGGCATGATTTGTTTTTCAAGGAAACTGCAAACTTCAAAGGCCATCAAGACACAGGGAATGTATGGTTTCCTCTTACTTCAATAAATACAGCCCAGCGAGACGGCCACGGGAGGAAAGGTTTGGAGACGGAAACCAAACAGGTAGAAAATGTCAACCGAGCGGTTCGGACGACCGGATCCCGCAGTCACCAGCTACAACCTCGGCAACACTTTTGGTTCGCTCAGTTTCCTCTGCAAAAAAAAAATAAATCACCCGTGGAAACACAACCAGTGTTTCCTCGTTCCTCTCCACCCTGTGTGGCCAACGACTTGTGACACCAACAGCCCCGCGGGCTCACACACCGAGACCTCTCAACTGTACAGGGACCACCTCGCTAAAAGACCTTCCTCCACCACGAGCCCTCGCCGCCGTGGGATGGACGCGATGGATGCTCATCAGCGCTGTGTTGGTGGGCGGCCTTCTACGGTCACACGGGCAGAGGGCCTCACCCACCCTGATGGGATCTGTATGTGTTCACTATTGATATACTGTCAGGGAACTGATTCATTATGCATCCACAGTCTCAAGCTGAAGCTTCTAGAAACGTGTAATATGAAGCGCGCGCGTGTGCGTGTGTGTGTGTGTGTGTTACAGTGCACGGTGTCTGTGGGAGGGTAGCGTACAGCAGTGGGTGGGCTCTGCAGTAGGGAAGGGACAAGAGAGTGGAATCCCAGAGGGGATGGTGGGGATGGGACTGGGGTGGGCGGAGTTTACTAATCCCCCCCTCTCCATCCCCCCTCCTCCTCCTCCTCGCTCTCCCTCTCTCCTCATAGGACGGTGGTCTCGGTTTCCAGGTCAAGGTCTTTGAGCGTGAAGGGGGGGAGGGTGGAGGAGGAGGAGGAGGAGGGGTCTGGCTGCTGGTCCACATCAAGCACAGGGACCAGGGCTCGGGTTAGGCCTTTGAAAGACATGGCCGGGTCTGTGGAGACACACACACACACACACACACACACACACACACACACACACAAACACATTGGTTGATCTCCTGCTAACCACAACATCGCGCACACAAACATGGACTAAATGAACACAGTATTGGGCATTGTACTGATACACATTCGGAATGTGGTGCCTGGGTTTCTATTTGTTACATGTCACCATACACATGTACATGAATAGATGTAAGGCGCTCTTCCGAGTTGTTGTGTTGTTAACTGGTATGTTTCACATGCATTTATGTTTCACACCGGACATGCTCATGCTTGTGTTCATGCTTGCATTGACTACAAAACCATTTTGAAGCTTGGAAACATTTAAGCAGCAATGTCTTTTTGCCATTCGGTTATAAAATCCTTGATAGGGTCTATCTGCCATCCAACAATCCAAGTTGGGCAGTCTGTTTTAGGCATTGTGTGCTTTATGTCCAGCAGGTGGCAGTGTTGAGCTAAAGCTGAGGGCAACACGTAAAGGACAGCAGAAGAGGACAGAATGAGTGATGTAACAGCTGTTCGCTGCTAGCCTCAGAAAAAATGTTTTAGTAGAATGTTCAAGAATGGCTCTGGGTTGCAACAGTTAACAAAACTCCCTTGGGGTAAATGAACTATGAAACATTCTGCGACCCAGGGCAAATTCAGCTGACTAAATGCACCAAATTCCTCTCATTAGTAATTGGGAAATAAACACAGGGTTCAACCTTGAATACTTTCCCATGATGAATAGCACAGAAGAGCTTACAAAAACATGCATCTGCATGCTTTGCATGTTTCCATGGGTACACATGCATTATGCAACTCAGTGAACCCTGGTGCTAATAAAACAACAATAACAGGGGACATCAGGGCACGTGCATGTGACGCGCACGGAGGGCTGATGTGTAGTGCTGGAGTCGGACATACGAATATCCAGTTCCTTGCGAGAATATGTAGGATGATGTACAACCATATATGGACAACAAGTATACCCTATTACTTTTTAAACCAAGATAATCAAACATTGAACCTATATCGTTAAGAAGGATTTGAAACAGACGAAACTGTACATTTTTCCTTATGGTATTAGCTGAACTTCAAGTACAAGCCTTTAAGAATGAAAGTTCAGCTCCTGTGTTGACCAATGGGATATGGTCTGTGGGTTGCTGGGGTTAAGTGCTCACCAAGAGCTCAATACAAGGCCGGCTTGTAAATCCAATTTCAGTCGATAACAAATCACAGTTTAATGGAGACCTGCAAGCTTACGTCTAATACCTTTGACTTGTTTCTAACGTCGGTTGCAAACCCTTCTAAAAAAAACCCATTGAAAATATAACGATGAGTAATGAAGGTTAGATAAAATCGAATGATCAGTGACGGTGAAATCCCAGTGGACAGCAGGCAAAACGAGAAGAGGCAAACGAAAATGAACCGCAGGAGGCTGTGAATGGCAGTTCAGTTAACCACAAACCTTCGTTCTAGACGCTCTTCAACCTGCGGAGGTGGAGGATGGCAATACGACACCGTTAGAGGGGGCAGTCATAGAGAGCTCTCCAGTACAGGCCAGCTGAAACCACTTCCTGCTACAGCGGGCCACAGTCCCACGGAGCGTTTCACAGTACATCATGTTGGATTGAAACCGGTTCAACACAGGTTACAGAAGACGTGTGTGTGCGCTCACCCAAGATCTTGTACGAGGTGGCGCAGATCCCGTTGGCGTCACCCGTGGCGACGGGAGGCTGCGGCGGCGGGGGGATGCTGGGCCTGTTCCGGGGCCGGGGGACCGGGCGGGGCCGGGGCAGCGAGCCCGACTGGAAGGGGGAGGGGGCGGAGGGAGCGACCGGACCGGGGCTGTCCTGGGCGGAGGCGGCGAGCGAGTAAGGAGGGGGCGTGTCCGGCGGGGTGGGGCTGTCCGGGGGGGAGGCCTCCGTCCCCCCCCCCGGGGGCTCCACGCTCGCCGGGGGCTGGCCCAGCGACCGGGGCTGGCTGGAGGGGCTGGTCTGGGTGGGGGGCTGCGGGGGCGGGTGGTTGGGCGCCTGGATGGGGGGCTGGTTGCTGGATGGGCGCCGTGGGGTGGCGCACGGCCCCGGGGAGGGGGCGGTGGGCGAGGTGGGGGAATGGCTGGAGATGGGCCGCGTGGTGGGGCTCAGGGACTGGGAGGAGCCGGAGGAGGAGGAGGTGGAGGAGGTGGAGGAGGTGGAGGAGGCCGAGGACTGGTGGTTGGTGGAGGTGCTCAGAGGGTGGCTGGGTGGAGGGTTTGAGGGCTTGGGCGGGGCCGGGGCCGGCTTCTTGGCTGAAAGAGTGGAGGTGAAACCTCATGGTAAGAACTTTCACTATATAGGGCTTTCACATCAGAGTGCATCATGGGATTTGGGATGACTCAACCACTTTGGGAGGACTCAGAGATGTAGCAATGTAAAATCCTTAGGAAGCATATATACACTAATCAATGTTTTGCCATGTTACACATGAGCGACGTGGTGACCATCACAATGTTACCAATAACAACATAACAAATCCAAGATTAAACACAAAACACACCAAATCACCATCATCACCAACCACATTCCCATGCTCCTATTCCTCCAAAACGGCGTGGGCTCACCTCTGTGCATCAGATGTTTACCGGGGGCCATAGATCCGGCCCCGGGGGTCCCCAGCTGGCCCCCGCCCCAGGAGCCGTTCCTCTGGTGCAGGGCGGGCTCTCGAGGCTTGGGGTTGCTGGGGTGACGGGAAGAAAGGACAGAACTTAAGAGCTCGGTCGGCGGGGAGCTAAGACGCTGCTTGATGCCTCAGATAGAGGCCCTCGGCTCAGCATGCAGGGGCCACCGGGGTCAAACGCAGAGAGCCCAGCGCACGCATGCTTGGAAACGGAGCCGTATCTAGTGACCCCAGCGGGCCGGTCCACGTGTCAGACCGGTCTCGTCCAGTTCCTCTCGCTGATACGACTTCTGTAGGATCAATAAGAATGCTGAAACCAATCATCTGTCCGGAGTTATGAATGCCGTCCTTTCAAGCGGCAGGCTCAAAGACAACCTTCAGGGCTGGCATGAAGGCCACCAATGTCTCCGGAGGGGCCCGCTTGGTGCGAGCGGCTCCCTGTAGACGTTAAGTGTTTTAGGGAGGAGGCACGGAGGCCCTGGGAGGGGGCGGGGCGGGCCCCTGTGTGTGTGGAGAATGCGAGGCCGATGACAGCGTGCATTGTGTGGCGGCGTTTCAGTGGGTCGGGTCGCGACGGGTCAAAGAGCTGGATCAGGACTTGTGAACCAAACCAAACCAAAACCATCGGCAAATGTGTTGCTTAAAGCCAAGAGGCTGGGTGGATCGGACACCACAGAAGTCCGCTGACATTAACAACATAGGCAATTAGGATTAATTGCCTATACTGCGTATTCATCTATGAGGTGCTTATCTAAAGTGACATACGAGGCATACAGATATTGGACATTAAGGGTCAGGAGGAAGTGATTCATCTCGCTGAAGAATTTCCAATCTTGTTTCCCGGCTATCGAAACTGATACAAAGCACTACGACTGTTCCTCACTAGTCCAATCAGCCGTGACTTGGCTGCAAACCTCATCAAAGACATGTAACGTGATGCTCAGCTCTGGGAGGTCTGTGCGTCTCTGGGTACGCTTAGCTCCTCAGTTAGCAAAGAGGCCAGAACCAAAAGGGAGCGACGTGGATCTGTGCACAATGTGCAGAAGCAGACGTGTGGTCAGGCCTTTACCCTCCTTGCATGCAGGGCCGTGTTTGGCAATTGACCAGCAAGGCCAGGGTTTTACGGTCAACCTTACCTGATGTCCTCTGTGCTTTGGGCGAGCATCTGCTGAGCGGTCGCCAGAGCCGCCATGCTCGCCGCCAAGCTAGGCAGGCAGTGCTCCGTGGCCCCCAGCCCCCCCGCCGGGGCCTGGGGCTGGGGGTCGGGCATGGGGTGGGGGACCTGCCCGCCACCGCCCCCGCCCTGACCCAGCCCGGTGGCCTCCACGGGGGGCAAGGGAGGCTGGAAGGCGGGCGAAGCATGCTGCTTTCTACCTAACGCGTTGCTGCCTCTACGGAGGGTGTGGTTGTCCGAGTGCTTGTTAGCGGAGCTACGGGGGGGGGGGGGGGGGAGGGAGGGGAGGGGAGGAGGGGAGAGGCGAGTGGAGGAAAGACACCACAGAATCACCCATAAGCACACAGGAGAGGTTACGGAATTGAACAGAAGAATTAAGAACCCGTTAAAATTAATGAGCAGAAACAGAATCGACCGAGAATCCCAGAATCCTCACATGCCCAAAGCTGACGTTCACGTTTGATTATGTTTTATTACATATGTATAAAAGGTATCACTCCAAAAAAAGAAAAGCTTAGTTAGATAGTTAATTAAAATGGACGATAATATTTCAAAACTGATTATTTTATACTCCAAAACAAGGTTTGCAGATCATTGTTTGACTAAGAAGCATCTTATTTTGGAATGACACCCTTCAACAACGCATTATTGATCCAGTTAGCAAAAGCCCCAAAAGCAAATCACACATTTAGAAGAAGTGACGAATCAAACATTGACTGTTAAACAGGGCTGCAGTACAGGAGCCTCTGGGGGCCGAAGAGGGCCAGACGTCAGCACCGAGGGGATGGGGGGGTCAAGGTACGGGTCTGGGGTAGGGGGAGGGGGGGGGGCGGTCTGGGCCGTACCTCTCCTTGCGCGAGGCGTCGCTGGGCTCGGGACACACACCATGCTGCCTGCCTCTTCCGCTCCACCGTGCCGCAGTCGTAGTCCAGGTGGTTTGCTGGAGCCCGAGGCGGGCGCAGGCATGGCGAACATGCCCGACCACGTTGAACTCAACGTCTGGGGGAGGGAGAGGGGGGGGGGGGAGGAGGAGGAGGGAAGGGACGAAGGTCACTGGCTGATGGGGAGGTGGCCGTGAGCCAGCTGGCTTTGGTCATGTATTAGTAGTGGAGGTTGTGATGGCCTTGGCCGCATTGTGTAGCAGTCTCCCCGCCTTCGCCATCAGTCTGATGATCTCATGTCTGATTATAAAGAGGCGAATGGGGAGTTTTTCAATTGTTTTGTAGCATAAGACTTTGCAAGCTATGCTCTGTCACAAACAACCTTCTCAGAATAAATCTTCTGACATTTTACCCGAAAAACCCGATACCCAACAATGACTAAACTAGACATTAGTGGCCATAAACTGGATCAGGACTGTATCAGTCAGTCTTTTCTTTTCATTTGGATTAAAGGTATGAATAGCGGTGGAACAATACTGGAATTTAAATGTTATCATGATGACATTCTTTAATACAATATCTAATGGAGCAAGACAGAGTGAAAAATCTTTGCATAGTTACATTGTTCATATATTTCCAATCTGACCAACTATAGATTATTAACTTTTAGCGTGTATGCGTGTGGCGGTTGCTCTGAATGAATCCCACGGGACCAAGTGGTTGGTGCCAGTGCAACCAGAACTGACATACCCTCAGGGAAGAACCAGTGGGCGTGCTGGATGATGGGTTCTATGATGGTGACCACGTGCACAGAGGTGGCTGCAGCCATCTCCGCCAGGCTCCTGGGAGGGGGACACACACAACCACACACACACCACACACACACACACACACATATACACACACGGAGACACACACACTATCGACACACACAGACACCACATTGACACACTACTCCACATCACACACACACACACACACACACGTTATGCCTTGGACACTGGAGTCGAGCACAGAGGGCCTTTCGGCTTTAGCAGTGACACCCTTATGCACTAGCCTTCTCCATTCATCACTCGTATGGAATGCAGAAATCTGTATACATTAGATTTGTACTTTACGTAACCATTTTATTTTCCTGCTGAAACAACAGAATTTCCCTTCAGGGATTAATCAAGAGTTACTAAGTGCTTTTTCCTCGAAGCCCCCCCCCCTCCCTTCCTCCCTCCTCCTCACCCCTCGGTTCTTGGCCCAGAGTAGGTTGGGACCCAGGACGATGATAGCGATGATTGCTGCGTTCATCTTGTTCTGCTCGCTGTCTCGGCCAGCTTGGCCAGAAGTTGACAGATACCTGCAGAGCGGAGAAGCGAAGCGCGCATAGAGCCACGGAACCCCACAGAACAACCTGTCTAACACGTTTTTACTCAAGAGGATTATTCTACAGTAGAGTCAAAAATGTGTAGTATCATCAGAGGTTCAGTGGTAACATACTCGTCACATGGCGGCGGTCGAAACAGAAATATCGCATGGATGCGCACTGTAACTTAAAAGCCTTAAGAGGAGCAGTAGAACCAGGCCTCACCGCAGGTTAGCTTTGTTGTTCTTTGGCAGTTGGTCACATACGACCCAAAGGGCCTGCAGCCTCTTATCTGGATCTGAAACACTAGGATGACCAGACACACGCCTGCTTAGTCAGCACAGTGGGGAAAGACATTATGATCGGATTTCATATTCTTTGTGAGAAGGACCTAGAGTGGCCTAAAAAGCCGTTATCGATAAATATAAAACCCAATGTTTTCTCTTTCTGTGACACAAGATCATCTACAGCCTTTAGACCACATTTAGTGGGCAATTCCCAATTTTTTAACCGGCTGAGCCCAGGACCTTACCTGGAGGCCTGTATCCAATCATCGTAGAGCTGGAAAGTCATCAAAGGGTCTGGAAGCTCCCTCAGGTATGACTTCAGGGCTCCTATGAATACAAACACAGCGTTTAAACGAAAGGGAAACAATGCGCTTTCTCTGATCTGCTCATTGCTCTGTGGAAGTAATCAAGCTGTTCTTCAGACTGACCACGTAGCTCAAAGGGATTGTTCTCTCTTGAAAGAGGGGTGCTTTCAGTTCATTGGTGTTTGTGTTTTCAATTGCTTTCATTTAAAGTCGGCATGTGGTAGCATTTCAACTAGCTCTCAGCTTTAAAAATCACCAGGCCATCGCACGATTATAGCCAAGGCTTGATCGAAAATGATTCAAAGTGCAGCGATCATGCACTACAATACTTATGACATATTCTCTACCATTGAAGAAATTACTGGCAGACACCTCTACTTCTTATCTTACATTAGAAGTCTGACCATCGCCCTCCACCACCAGCCCAGCCCCGAAGCTACCATACAGAATCGGGACAAACCCAGTTGTCATGAGGTGGCAGAACATTGAGTTTTATGATTCTGAGAGCCTCCACACCCAACTCAACTTTCCGATCGCACCATAAGAAGGCCTTCCGTGTCTGACCCAAACCAGGGGGCTCGGACGGTAAGGGAATTTGGAGACGTACCAGCTACGGGTGGGAGGTCACAGTAGAATCCTGCAGCTGTGAGTGGAACAGTCAGGGGCAGCTTTGAGCTTTCTTCAGTATTGACGCCCCACGCTGCTATTTCCTGAACATACCCTGTCACCAACACAGTCGTAAATAAAGCGTACAATAAAGTGACAAAACATTCATTATAACACACAAGGAATTCTTCTCGGGGGAACAAACATTTTGGTTTACGCATATGGGTCACAACACACTTCCTCACAAGCACTTTTCAGCCCAGTTAAAATGCTTTAAAACTGGAAAACCACAATGTGTACACTCTCCTTCTCATCATGCATCCGCGACTAATGAAACCCTTAAGCATCACACACTGTGCATGGCAAACAAAACACACCAGCACTGCACACACCGCAGTCAGTTTCACAGAAACAAAAGAGAAGTCCTCACCAACCACAACGCACACACACACACACAGGTACTCATCAGGGACTCCAATGGACGATACAATTAATCGTGGTTGCATAAAACCAACGCCATTGCCACACACGTCCATCACCACGTCTTGATTTTAGAGACAGGGAGACACATGGATTCCATTGCTGTGCATTAAAAATCGTCTCTGGCATTGGGGGAGAACCTAAGGGAGAACGACGGGGGGGGGGGGGGGAGGGGCGGAGGGAGGAGGCTTCTAAATTGCACTGCAGCGTCGACAGGCCTACTCTGTAAATTGATGTTGGCGTAGCAGGAGTGAGAATCAAAAGGACAAGGCGTTTCCTCTGTTGTGCGATCACGATCTCCTTGGGAAACGGACGACAAGCTCTCCTCTGAGCGCGTGCCGGACCAAGAAACCACACAGCGGCTTAAACGCGACGTTCTTTCTCGATACGAGGTACTCTACGGACCCGACCAGCACTTTGGCACTGGCTGGGTAGCTTTAGCATGCTAAAACAGCCAGCTCACTGGGTTGGGCCTTATCTATATTTCCAAATGACCTTTTATTGTAGATGATCATTACAAAGATGACCATCACATACTACGAGAACCACACACAACACACACACACAACAAAAAAAACACACAACACACACAACACACCACAACATACACATACACACTACACACACACACCCAACACTACACCACAGACACCCACAACACACCACACAAACATTAATTTCGAATGGGAAACCCTAATCCATCAAGTGCAACATCAAATGTAACATCAATTAACTCCCCTGCTACCAGGTGAGCACCTTCCCAGTGACTGCGCATTACCTCCTCCTTCTGCCCGTCTCCAGAGCCAAAAGAACTAGTGACGCCAAGGCCTCACCATGAGCAGAGCGACTCCTGCTGATCCTCCTAACACATGACGGTTGCATACGTCCAGGCCCCGTAAGCCAAACGCTGGACTCTCCGACCACGAGATACTGCAGGGGAAGGACAAACTCTTGAAGCCAAGACGCGACAAAATCAGGACCCATAGATGTTTACCAGGGATCATTTATTTAACGTTCGCAAAAGATTGACGCCGATTCATTTCCATTGACTATTCAGTCATTCGCAGAGCGCTTTGATACACAGAGAGACGGCCATTTTATATGCATCCCATTAAGGCCGCAGGTTGGATTTCAGAGGGTTTTCCTCCGGGGACGCAAACCCAAAACCTTTTGTCTGCAAACACCCCCACCCACTAGCTACCTGCCCCTAAGGGACTACCAAAGTCTTGCTTTGCATTGCTTTTCTGTTGAGACTCTGGACCCGCTGGTTCCACGCGCGTTTGATGACGCAGAGCATGTGATGCTCAGGCGGGAGGGAGCGTGCTCGATGGGGTATAGGGCCGGCCGCCTGTGAGTTCCTCCCGGATGCTTAAGTAGGAACAAAGCAGCTCTCGGTAACTTCCAGCCGTCAGGTGAATATTTCCACACCTTAGACTGGGAGGACTCGGGAGGCACATTGCCAGGCGGCCACAGCACCAACCCTTCAAACCAATACGGACAAACATGGCCATTGAATCCAGCCGCACCAAGCAAAGAGATCGAACTTTAATCTACCCCGACAAACCAAGTCCAAATTGGTAACTTGTGCAGGAGGTCCAAAACTGATCGGACATCTTCCATCATAACCAGTATCAGCAATAATAGTGCGCCAAACAGCGCTATTACTACCGACAAAG
>OLKM01004673.1:0-20719 GCA_900291075.1 Melanogrammus aeglefinus | reverse complement strand
TGGGGGGGGGGGTGGGGTTTGTCGTAATATTATCCGTGTATTTTACCATTTGTGTTTATATCGCCATCTGATAACGTATAATGTATTTTTTTGGTATATCTTGAAACTGTCGTTGTCGCTCTTTTGGGAGCGACCGGTCTCCTCTCGTTTGTATCTTCCCTGTGTGTGGGTTCACCGCCCTCCTCGCGCAGTGTATTTCCCATCGGAATGCCCAGACTCCAAAACTCGACACTTCCTTGGACTGACGGGTGGTATTTATTTAGGAAGAAATGATTCCTGCTGCCGTCCATTGAGTACTATTCTGAAGTGTTGATCCCGTCTTCAGACGTTTCCTTTTTTAACTCTGTAACTGGGTGAGATGTAGACTATGGAGGCGCGTCTGTAGGCCAGACGAGACATACTAGAACATAAAATAGGTCAGATGTATGAATGATATATGAGCATGTTTGTCTAACAAAAGTACCCAGAATCCAATTCTGGGAGGTGCGCGTGAAGTAAGGTATGTTGGTCAAGCAACCCTGTTAGTGTGCCGACTGTTTCGGGAACCATGGTTTCGTGGTATTATGCTGGTGTGTATGTTTGGCTGTATATATGATGTAGAGGCGTTTATAATTACAAGAAAACAAATATATTTGGGCTAATTATTACAGATTGCATGAGATTTATTATTTCGTTTTGTAGGAAGCTTATATGTTGTGGTATACCGCTTTTGTTTTTTGTTAATCAAATCAGAAAACTGGCATGTTTGGATTTGTTTAGGATTTTATCCCCCCCCAACCTGTTTTGCATTATTACAAAGGGACATCAAAGGATATCTGATTTGCAGTGAAACTGCATTGGTAGGCATGATAAGCGATTGACGGGATGTAAAAAAAAAAATAACATACAGAATTGTGTCTCGTGAGGGATAATAAGTAGAATATCCTTGTAAATTAGTCTTGGCATGGTCTTCCACAAGTGAAAACACTCGTTGTTCTGTGTTGATTTCAGTATATCTATTATCATTACTAGCTGTGGCCAAATCAAGTATAGATGAAGCTAAATGAATTGAGTGAGTGTCGTTTGTCATGTCACAATCACGACGATTGTGTCTACTGTGTTTGATCTACTTTTGAAATTATGTGGAGGAAAACGTAGCAAGAAATGATGATTGGTGGAAGTCGTGAGACGCTGGGAAGGATCCCTGAGTGGGTTGTGTTTTCCCTCTATGCCACATAAAGATGGGGGCGGAAAGTGGAGAGACGGTGCCACAGAGACTGAAGTGTTTAAGCGGTTGCCTATTATTACCTCATCTCGAACCTGGGAGGAGAGACGTCCTGTTCTGTTACTATTTTGTAACCTTGTAGAGTGCCTCAATCGCGATGTTTGGGCGTATGTCCTATATAGATATTGCGTTTTGTTTAATGTCACTATGTTATTTCTTATCCGATCTTGTACATTTGTCATAATAAAATGGGTTTAATCCTGACTCGGAGTTGGGATTTTTGTGATGTTCAGTAACACTTAAAGGTTTAACAAATAATTGGTCATTTAATAAGATCTTGGCCTAAATTTTATATTGAGTTTTTTTATATCTTTGATAAATAAGTGATCTCTCACTGTCTTTATTATTGATTCAATCGATGCTTATTGATTCAATCAAGGCTTATTGATTGATAGGATTAAAGAAGGTTACAAAGTTCCCATTGTGCAACAGACCCCATGTCTGGCTTAATGAGGAATCTGCAGTATGACAGGAATCTGTCTTGTGTATGGTAGATCTATTTTCTTCCAACAGGAAACAGCCGAAGACCTTAAAAACTACACTTTACTGACTGGACTGTGCAACTTACATAAGTTACTATAGCCAAACACAGTGCAGCAGATAAGACAAATATGGTCAGGAAGCAGTGTCTGATGTTCCCCTCTTTGTATGAGACTGTGGAACATAGGACCCTTTTTTTAAGGGTCCTATGTTTCCCGATATGTATGTGACCGGGGAACATAGGACCTGGGAAACATAGAACCTTTTCTTAAAAAAAGGGTCTTATGTTCCCCGGTCTGTTACCTTTTCCACCATTACTGCCAAATTCCATGGCAAATAGGCCTATGTTTAACGCGCATATGCAAATAGGCCTTGACGAGGAAAGATTAGGTCAGGGGTGGCAAACCTGCAGGTCTCGAGCTGCATGCGGCTCTTTGGCTGCTCTGTTAATTATGTCACTTTATCTTGGACCAAGGAATCCTTTTCAATGAATGTTTAGTTCAATCAGTAGTGATACAACTTGGATCATACAACTCATTAATTTAATTTTCTAAGCACACCCAGGGAGAGCAGGCACTCCACCATGTTCTCTTTCGCTTTCATACGTTGCGAGCAAGTTAGGTTAGGTTTAAAGACAGTATTTTAGCAGACGCTTTTTTCCCAAAGCAAAATGGACTCGCAGCGGGGGCATTGAACCCGGTCTCATGTCAGTCTGGGGGACGTTAACAACTGCTCCAAGTTGGAAACCTAGGCTTTTTGCTCAGTGGTTAGAATTTGTCTCCTCCCATGCCATGGGTGTGTTGTAGTTGATGGGGTGGCAGATTCGAGACTTGTTAAGCCCTATGTTCCCACATTTCGAAGGATTTTATTTTCACAGAAAAATTATCTTTAAAAATTAGGCCCCAAGTTCCCACAGCCCAATGGTGCCACAGCCCAATGTTCCCACATTTCTGAGGATTTTTTCACAGAAAAATTAGTCCCTACGTTCGCATAACCAATATACAGGATAAAAAGTTAAAAAAAAAAACATTTTTGCAGCTTACCATCGCACTCTGAACGATGCTTTTCAAGTGCGCCACCCATCGCTGTGTGGATGTTTCTTCGCCACCTGAAAAGACCAGCAGCAGCTTACTGAGGAAGAAGCTGGAGATGGCAGACCGGGGTGATCCTCCCCCAATTAAGGAGACGCAAGTGGAGGGAGTTGGAGGCCCGTCTCCAGAGGCTTCAGGGAGCAGTACATTGCAGGTCTCAAGAGATCTGGCATCTTACTGGAAGGTTGGCAGCCGCCGCAATGTTTTTCCCGTAGGCTAAGGGAAAGGGCTTAGCCCTCTTTTTTTTTGAGAAAAAAGGCTAGAATGTTTTCAGTTTTGGGCCTCGTTACTCTTTAATTCGTCACTGCCGGATTCAGAATTCTTAATGTGTATTATATATATATTTTTTTTCTTTTTCCATGTTTACCTGTATTTTTATTGTTGTTGCTGTTATATTTTAATTATATATTATTGTGCATTTTATTGTTTCTGGTTATTTCTGTCGCAAAGTGTAGTCATTGTTCAGACCTTTTTCTGGATGGGTTGCCCCATCTGCTTTTTCTTGAGATACCTAATGTTGTGTTGTTCCTGTGTTCCCCTCCTGAAGTCCAATACAAGACTAAGTTCACCATTGAATATATGTTTTTGTAAATTAAAGGGTGCCAGTGATTATTCAATGGATCAGCAGCACACTCAATAGTTTCCCGTTCTTTAGCCTTCTTAACATACAAGGTTGGTTGGTCGCTTTTTGTTTTTTTCTAATGAGGTAGTTGGGTTCTTGTTCTGCCTTTGATGTTAGCCTATTTATGTATATTTACATTTGTATAGCACATTATATCATGAACTGATATTTATACATTTCGTACAGCACTCATATCTGAAACAGATTCTAATTAAACCAAATGAAATGAAACGTTTATTAGAGGTGAATGTAATAATGACATTTGTTTTAAACTCTCCACAAGGGTGCACAAGACAATGGAGACCAGGTAGGATAATAAAGGAAAAGGTAAGCCTCGATGCAAGACAAGATGATTAGGGGTGGGAATATGCAAACATGAGTAATCCTAGATTTAAAAAGCCAAAAGCTGCAAATTTAGGTTTTGGGCTGCTTGAGCTAAGGTGGGCCGTGCGACGGTAGGACTGCTGCTGGCCATGCTGAAAGTCTACCGTAAAGATTGAATAGATGCTTGCGGGGAACATAGAGGTCTGTTTCATAGACCCCTTTCTGGAAAAGGGGGTCCCACGTTGCCCCACGCAACAGTGGGGAACATAGGGATGACCCCAGTAAATAGTTAGCCTTGGCTTTTCTCTAGGTCTTGCAGGTAGTAAGTACATGAGTTCACCTTGTGTACGCAACAACCAATTACTACACAGCCCACACCTAGGTGGCTTGCTGGCCCCACTCCACCTTCTATCAGCATCAGTTTTTGCTGGCCTCCTCCAGAACAAGGACGCAGAGTGGTGATGTTGGAAACAGGTTTATTGTAGAGTTTTGGAGTGAATGATACATGAAGATGGGGCTCCATACTGGCCATATAGGAGATCTATCTCCCTGGTGGGTGTGTGCTGGGATGGCTGGTTTAAACCTGTTCATATTGATTGCTTAACGTTCATCAGGTGTGCAGCCCCACCCAGCCCACGGGTCCAATCAGACTGACTCAGACCAGGTCAAATCTGCCATCGTCCATACTCACGCCACAACCTTGTACGTCACTCGAGTAAGCATTTTATTTTATTGAATCAGTTGTAAACTTCATGCCTTCAGACTTTTACTGTTACACCATGTTTATTGGTGCAATAAAATAAGGTGTATAGTGCATCGTACAACATCGGTTATTGGTTGGCTTCGTTCAGGAGGCGCAAAGACTTGACTTGAAGCCGGGTAGTTTGCTACTCTGATCCCCGGGCTGAGTGTTGAGGTGTCCCTGAGCACTGTACATCATCCTTCATCGTCCAGGTGGCTGTCGCCTTGAATTGTTGACCCCGCCGTCGCATGTATGAACCGTTGTAAGTCGCTTTTGATAAACGTGACTGCCAAAGGCTCCAAATGTTAATGTAGTGCTCAGCAAACCCTGAACATGTTAACGTAACCTCATTATCAAAAATCGTATGTGTGTTGTGTGAGAGTTTGTGCGAGGGTCCCGAGGGCCTGTTTATGTGATCTTGCCTCAATATTAACTCTGTATGTTACTTAATGTCCTCAAGAGTTCATTATTCCTGATATATTCAGCAAAGCTATATAAGCAGTCCAACTAATATTTGCAATACCCTGCTTGTTACTCAAATTTTTTCTTTTTACATTATCACCTCAAATCTGATTCAATAAGATATGAAGAACCTGTAGGCAAACAGGATTGGTTTCACTTGAGTGTGCCTGTGTGGGTGTGGTTCCCAGGGGCCTGTTACTGAGAGCATGGTTTATTATTAACTGTTTCTTAATGTCTTCCTCCAATGTGTCTGAACTGAACAACTAGGTTTGTTGAACCCTAATGTTAAATAGGGGGCCGAAGACTGATATAGATATGACTAGAATTTGAAACAAAATGCTTTCAAAATTTTCCAACATCAAGTCTCTATTGAACAAAAATAACAAAACATTGAAAGTTGGTTTTATTTTATTTCAAAGAATAAAATGTAACATTAAAGGAAGATACTTATATACATTAAAATTAAAGTCTATTGCCTATAGAAATCCCAAGCAGTTACAAAAAATAATAGAGGACATCTTGGCTTCTTCACACCATGCTAGAGAGGTTGTGTTTAATTTCTCCAAGTTACATTCAAATTAAATCGCAGTAATTGTTTTCCTCTTTGCAACACGATTAGAGCTCATTATTCCTGATATATTCAGTGCAGCTATAGCCTAGCAGTCGCACAAATATTTGTTATATATTGTTAAACAAATATTAGTTATTTTTCTATTTTACATTAACACCTCAAATCTGATTCAATGAGATTGGTTTGGATTGATTTCACAAGTCAAACCAGCCTTGTGCAATTTTAACAAACTTCTCACTATCTAGTCCACTGAGGTATGAGGAGGTCTGGCCACAAACCGCAATTTACGAGTCGCTTCTGGTCGTCTGAGGTAGAAAAAATGCTGGAATGAAATTTCAATGTGGCCATTCAAATACTGCCATTTGCAAGTGAATGCATTTTGTGTACATTAAGTCCTCATTCCAAAATATTCTATATTTGCACCTTACCCCTTGCATAGTACAGCTTCTCAAAAGTTATTTGAAATCTATTGAATAAAAAAGCATTTGAAATAGAGAGAAGAAGTGATGGAGCCGGGGATTGTTACAGTAAACATTTCCATATGAATAAGATAAAGGGAATGGACTGTGCATAGATGATTGTCAAGAGAGAAAACAGAGTTCGGTCAGGAATAATCCATGCAAAGATGCATGGATTTGGATTAGCGCGTACCAACCATTTCATAAACCAAACCATTGGTTGTATACCATTTCATCCTCAATTTGTCACCTTCCACAGTGTATTCTTCCCAAACATATTAAAGAAAGCCGCAGGGATTTGGCCTGGATCACAGGCCACACTACAGAGTCTTCTTGCTGAGAGACAAAGTCCCTGTTGTCTTTCCAATGATGCTCTTCCCAGAGAGAGAAACGGTATGATTTTCTCAAAGAGCATTATGCAGCTTGTCATGCCTGCCAACAGAAAATGTCAAAGAAAAGGTCAGAGACTTAGCACACCAGAAATATAACCATGATCAATGGTAATGTGTAAGGTTATTTCAAGGTGAACCTCAACAGTGTTATTTGACTTGGAGAGACATGGAAAAGGGTGTTTGAACAGGTTTTAATCTATGTTAAATAAATGTTAAAATATGCTTATTGATTCGTCATAGATATGTTATCAGTAAGTTACATTATTAAAATCCCTCAAGCGAGAACAAGAACAGGTAAGGTAAGGAATGCACTGCTAGCCTGGTGAGCAGGGGCGGACTGGCCATCGGGAATACCGGGGACATCCCCGGTGGGCCGATGGCCGAAAATATAAACCCACCGGCCCATCACTATTATGTACCGGCCCACGCCCATCATCGCATCAGCCCTACAATGGTTAACACAGCGGCACAAGCGTAATTTTCTCCGAGGTAGCTATGCAACCGCACTGACTGATTTTTATACTACTACTCGAAATCGGTCTTCACACTCATGGTGACTATTTTTCGATTTTTTTTAAGTGTCTTCTAATATGTGTTTTACAGACCTTATTAATAAACACCTCTAAATTGGTTCTTACACAGCCGAAGTGTTCTCAGCTGTGCGGATTGAGGTAGAGAATTTCGATTTGCGTACATACACGCAACGCGGCACCCAGTTCTACGCATGCGCACCACCCATGATGGCGGCCCTTTCCTTGCCTTGCGTCATTCTCTAGCAGACCGTTGTTTTTGAGAGTGGAGAGAGCATGGCGTCGGCACCAAAAACGAAAAGGTGGAGCTGAAAAGCTAACAGATAAAAAGAAAAAATGTCTGGAGGAAGGTGCCCTCAAAAACATTTTAAAAATATCTAATTTCTTTGGAAAACCACCGACTGGTGACAGTGAAAAGGTAAGATGTGGCGTTGACCTTGCCAAATGTGAGCTTTTCTATTCGCAGATGAGTAACATTCCCTACAGCTAGCCTTGCCATATATATATATATTTATTTATTTATGACCTTAAAGAACCTGGGCTGACAGTTAGTTTAGGTTCTGTTATGTAACTTACTGTTTTGTTATGCACCTTCAGCACCCCTACACACACAAACAATCACACACCATGCATGCAACACTACTGATACCGCTGATGTTCACACCCCATCGTATGTTCTGTTCTGTTCATTTCTAATATATTGTTCATACTAATTCTACCCTCTGATTCCAGTTTCTTTATTGTGTGGTCTTTCTCTGCTGACATTCATTCCTTAAGGCTTTGTAGTTATACTTGTATAACCCATCTGATAACTAGCAAAGAGTTAAGCATATTCATCTAGCAAACTATACCCACCTTGGAGTGTTACAATAGCCAATAATCATTTTATTCCATGTGTCCATCCAGGCAAATTGGTGAATCCAAATGTTATTAAAAAACAAACATACATAGGCCTATATGATGTAATTTCTTTGTAATCATCCAAAATAATGTTAAGTGTATGGGTATTTTTCCCAGAAGGCCACTGACTGTTCGATACGCGCGATCCATTGAGTGGGCAACGCGGCGTGTACTTAGTGGGCTGCGCGCCGTGTATTGAGTGGGCCGGTCTGACAGAAACTCCCGGGCCACTTTTTTCCCCCAGTCCGCCCCTGCTGGTGAGACCACACAGATATTCATGTTTGCCTCTGCCAATGATATGCAGAGAGCTACATAACATTGACTTGCGAGATCATGATGTTCTCATGGGCAGTGTACTGCCTGAAGTAAATAATAGCACACAAGAACAGATTTTTTTTTATTACAGTCCTCAATCTGGCCGAGATGCCATGTCCTCGCAGAATGCTTGAGGTAGAGACACAGTACTTACCTAGTAATGGGCCCAGCCAGTACACGAAGCAGTACTCTGGGTAGGTGTGTCCACTGCAGGGGAACTGGATGGAGAACGCTAGCACGGCGTTGAAAACTGCCCCTGATATGTGCCCCCCTGTGGAAAGCAAATCAGCCAACTGATTGACACTCAATAAGACAATTAGTAATAATAAACTTGTTCACCACAAACAGTTATGTTAAACTGAAATTCTAAGTAATTGTAAAGTATTAAATATGCCCAAAAAGTATCACCGGTCTGCCAGCCCGCTTAACTGTTACGCGGGATAGTTTCCAAGTGGATGGAAACTATTTCGTTTTGGTGAGGCCATATTTAACAATTCTCACAAACTTTCCAAAACATCCACATTGATTGATGCTTTGCTTAATTACATCACCATGCATATCGATTTTCCAGTCCAACATTTAGGGCTTTAGGTTATGCAATGACATAATCTAAATTTCCAAAGATGATAATATACATATTGGGCTATAAAATGTGAAACATGTATCACACTGTCAAACACAATTCATCTATGATCACGCAGTTTGTTCAAATTATTGGATTATATTATTATTGGATCGGATCAGGTGTTGGTTAGGCGATTACGTACCAAGCCCATGGCCTGTTTTCCTAGTGTGTGTGTGTGTGTGTGTGTGTGTGTGTGTGTGTGTGTGTGTGTGGTGTGTGGTGTGTGTGTGTGGTGTGTGTGTGTGTGTGTGTGTGTGTCGTGCTGAGGCCTAGCAATTTTGTTTCCCTGTATTTACGTTCCAAAGTTTCTTGCCCCGTTTGTCGGTTCCTTTGGCTCCTGTTGCCCTGTTATCTGCCCGCATGACGTTCTACCAATAACCCTTGATCCTGACTTTATCCATACGAATAAGTTGAGCCCTTACATTGATAGTAGGGCAGATGTTTACAAAACTGCAGTAGGGCTACAAAAGTGACGTTTTTCCCTTTCTAAAAAATATGGTCTATTAACGTGCACATAAGCCTACCATTTAAAATCGGTTCGCCTATGAAAAAGAATTGACATATTTCACTTAAAGAAATAATCAGGGCAATTTTAG
The DNA here is from genome assembly GCA_900291075.1 of Melanogrammus aeglefinus. NCBI lineage: Eukaryota > Metazoa > Chordata > Actinopteri > Gadiformes > Gadidae > Melanogrammus > Melanogrammus aeglefinus. Next base: position 11,347 of record OLKM01004673.1, on the reverse strand, counting down.
TCAGCTCTGCACTCCCAACAAAAACAACGTGTCGTAACCGCAGGGTCAATATGGGGGGCCAAGGGGCCAACAAAACAAACCTGTGTAGCAGAGCGAAGTGATCGCAGCAGCGACGGCGTGGATCCTCAGTCTGGCGTCCAGCTTGTGGAGGTGCATGACCGTCGCTTGCAAGCAGGAACGCACACGCCAGGCTCCACCCCGGCGGCCTGCAACAGAGTTCCCCCCATGGGGTCGAAACACCTGTAGCCAAGCTTTCCGTACCTGGAGTGGAGGTCCGACAGACCCAGACTCCAGGCGGCGGCTGCCGAGAATCGGGCAATGATCGCGGCTCCAAACTGGCCGGATATGAGGACAGCAGCGCCCCTCGCGGAGGTCGTCCCGCGGCATAGGCTTTCCAGAACGCTGACTGGGTTGCACGACGCTCCGCTAAAAGTTGAAATGTGCACAATCGTCATGGTGTATTGCATTGTCAGGGCTATGTGCAATTCTACACTGCCCATTTCGGCCAAGAGTTTTAGTTCATGAGTGCATGCACACAGCTGAAACGTGGACACCGCTTCCACCAGGTAAATCCTGTAATCCTCGGAGCAGTGTCGCTTGGCTGCCCTGCGCATCGCCTCACAAAAGAGGACTATGCATGCGACCAGGCCTATGGAAACCCCGAGATCAGCCATTATCCTGGAGTGGCTGTGTGCTCAGGAGCCACAGGATGTCTCTGCTGGGACGTCGACCAAACAGTGACCTCAAGTTCCGTCCCAGTAAGCTCCTTCAACACTCGCGTTTCGCTGCCTCCCCGGTCCCTGCCGCAGTATGGCTTTATAACTTTTTCCAGAGCATTCTTGACAGCAGGGGGCGCCATATCCTTAGGTAAACACAGCATGCCTGTGATGACTGCTCTGCCTGGCCACCATCATCCCAGTCCCACCGTTATATTAAAACAAAGACTCAAACCACAGGAACAACAGAATACATTTTGCTTTTTTCGTTCTTAAAGGGAAAGTCAGCCAATTCATGTAAGGGCTTGCCTGTTTCTCACAACTCCATCTAAATGCAATGGTATTACTCATTGGCCCAACCTGTATTGCACATGAGCAACTGTACAATGTAAACTAACGACTTTGACCTTTCGGCATGTCAACCGAGGGGTCGACGCCAATATGATGTCATTTGTATTACACCTATACACCTATCTGAAGGCATTAGCCTGCCTGCATATCTGCGGAAGAGACTCCCTAAAATGCTGAGGAATGTGAAGCTTTTTTGTAAAAATATTATCTACAAGTAGACCTTTGCGAAACGTTTTTTTTTGTTTTTGTTGCTCTGCAAAACTGAATGTGCGAGTGATTATCACAAGAGTGTCCTGTGCTTTAGTACGGAGCTGTTTCATAACAGATGGCCGACAACGACATCTGCTGGCATGAATGCACCCGACAAAATCTAAATACTCACCTGAGGTGCAATATGCTGCACACTGACACCTACAGCTTGTCAGCTTGTCTTTGTATATCATTAAATGGAGGTAGGTTGATTCAAGAACGCATGACTTTCTATTTTTATTAATTTATTTATGATAAATCCACCGGAGAATTGGTGTGCACGTAGAAGTCCACACGTGTATCCCCTCCTGGCGAACTGGTGTCAGCATTCATGACCTTGGAGGCTGGAGGGAATACTGCAATGAATCGCTTTGTTACATTTGCTGGACAGGGATGAATCCTTCTGTGAATTGCAGATTCATTCTTAAAGGGGGCAGACTCATGCTTCCCCAACGTCATAGAGTAGGAATGTCCCACCTAACTATTTTTCAGACCAGGGCCGTAACCTTCCCTTTGTGTTGACGTTACCGTGACATTGATGAGTATTTGATGGCAGATTTGTTTGATTATGTTGTCATTCTAGGAGGTACATAGGGCCTTTAGAAAGAGGGGGAGAGCCCCAGCACCTTCACCCAAGGGCCATGAGTGGTTGTGTCCCTACAGGGGCCCAATGAGACCACCAGGAGAAGCCTGCACACAACGAGAGGCCGGACAAACAAGGCCCTGGGCAGCCTCACTATACGAGAGAGGGAGTCTCGAGGTATGGTGGTATGGTCAGAGACTTAACAGTTTAAGTGCAATTATGTGTTTTCATCAAACAGTTTAGCTTTGTTTACACGCTTAATTTTATTTTACAAATCCATCATAATCAATTTGACAACAGTACAAAATAATGGAGAGGGGGGGACAGGGGTCGGGCTCGTCTTCATTTTGTGTTCTACAAAAAATGTAGATTTACATTTTATGCATAGGCCTACTACACACACACACAGGCATGAGGCACGCAGGCATTTCAGAAACATGAGGAATACTAGAATTCTAGATTTTACAATTATGAGAGGCTTGAGCTGATGAACATCCAGAAGTCATTGAGGAACTTGGACGGGAAGCGCTTTTGGATGTTTATTGGTTTATTTGAAAAAGTATCATTTCAGATACAGGAATACCTGGGAAGAGGAGGGAACGGCCCCCCTCTCTGGAGTGAGCCTTTACATCCATCGAAGGGAGGAGGGGAGGGGCCAAGCTCAGCCTCACCTGAAAGACCACCCACGTCTTTCAAAGCAAGGAAACTCGTTTTCACTTCATGGGTCAAATAATGTATAATGCTTTGTATTTTGACATTTTCCGAACTTTCCTTTACCTTCCCATTAACAGATGGTAGAAGAGGTCCAGCCAGTTGAGAAACCCTTGGCCTGTTTTCAGGATTTACCACCGGAGATTGTAAGACTTCCCTTGCCCTGCTGTCAACGTGTTAATAATGTGTAATGTGTGAAATGTATTACTTCCTTTCTTATTTATAAAATTCTAGTTTTTAAATCACTCAGTGCAGAATTTAGGAAAACAAACAACAGCAAAGAAGAGGTTCAAGTCTTATACCGAAGGCCTGTAGAAAAAAATAAACTGTAGGCCTATATTTCATTTCAAATGTTTACATATCTTAGGAAGTTTAAATTAAATATGTATTAAATATCAAATGTTTACATATGAGGGAAAGTTAGGTAATACATTTCTTAAGAATAATTTATTTAAACTTTTTGTTGTGTTGTTTGCGAAGTTATGTTTTTTTTTTCAATCTGCTAATTAGCAACCCCTCTTTTGATTAATGCCATGCACACAATTCTTCCATAGATGGAGGTCATTCTGGGCCATCTCTCAGTGCGTGGTGCGCTGTCAGTGGGGGCGACCTGTAGCAGATAAAACCGGCAGAGTCACAGTCCCTGGGTCTGGATGAGATTCTGCTGCAGCATGCCAGACCTCTAGCAGTCCAGAGACTGGCAGCGCCTTGCCATACTTAAATGTGAGGTTGGCGTCCATCACCATTCAGTCCAGATTAAATATTTGGCAATACAGTGTGATTATATACACAGCATGTCCCTGTGTAGGCCTTTGTATCTTAACAACCAGAAATGTCAAGGAGAATAGTCACCTGACGAGTCAAATAGTCGCCTTACCATAAAAGCAAACCAAAAACCCTCCTCACCTCAAACCCTAGAAGCAAATCAAAACCTAACCTGAACTCAAACCCATAACCTAACGCCTAAACAAATTGGACTGTGTATGCAGTGGATGAAAGCTTTATTCAGGCTATTTATACGCTTATTTATTCAAGCACTAATCCTGAAGCACTAACCTTATTTATTATCTGTGTGATTTAACACCTTCGCCTATTCTTCTCCTTTTGCATATTACATGAACCTGCTCTATTATTCATGGGACCTATCATATTTGTAGTGTGCCATATATTCCTACTTGATCATTGTTTTACCATATTTATTGTATATTTACTCATTATGATCTATGATGTCGAGTGTGATGTTACGAATGCATCCCTCCTCCTGACCAGATTATTTTAAGAGACTTCTTTTTTATCCACTTAATTCTCCCATTATTTATTTAGATTAGTGCTGTCTGGCTTTAGGAGTTTCCTGAAAGCCTCAACTCCTTATTCATGATAAAAGGAGGAATGTTTTATTGACCATGTTGCCGTTGTGGTCCTCCTTCTGGGTGGCCAGCCGGGACCCCGACCCCTTGAACCCAGTAAGTCTCCCTGAACCCAGGCAGTTCTGGCGCTGGCCAGCTCCCTTCCAGCATTGCCTGTTGATGATAAATGAGAAACAAACATGGGTTCCCCTCCTTCCTCAGTGCTCTTCCACTGCTTTCTCCTCCCGTCTCTGTAGAAACCACAAAAAAAAGGTTAGGAGATGGAATCTAACTAACTAATAACAACACACAACCCTAACCCCTGCGTTGACTCTGGTCTTAGTAAAGCAACACCAGCAGATGACATGGCTCCCCAAACCAACACAGACTGGAAACTTCACACTGGACTTCAAGCATCTTGCATTCTGTGCCTCTCCAATCTTTCTCCAGACTCTGGGACCCTTGTTTTCAAATGAGATGCAAAATTTGCTCTCATCCGTAAAGAGGACTTTGGACCATTGAGCAACAGACCAGTTGTTTTTTTCTTTAGCCCAGGTAAGACGCTTCTGACGTTTGTTTTTTGTTCAGGAGCGGCTTGACAAGAGGAATACAACAGATAGAGATTTTGAATTTGGGGTTTTCATAAATTGTAAGCAATAATCTTCAAAATTATAACAAATAAAGCCTTGGAATATCTCACTTTGCATGTAATGAGTCTACATAATGTATTAGTTTGGCCTTTTAAGTTGAATTACTAAAATAAATGAACTTTTGCACGATATTCTAATTTTCCTGTATTTCCTGTATGAGTATGACCTGTATGTCTTGAAGAAAAAAAAAATTGATATAGCCTATCGATATATTGAACCTGATGGGGGTAGGTTCAAGGCCTCTTGTCGATCAGTGGAAGGAATCCAATCCAAAGCAAGTCCATATCACGTATACCATCTCCTTTGAGGAGGACCAGCTTGATGTAAATGTCCATCATTGGCTCCCCTCAGAACCCCCTTGATCACCAAAACAGATCCAGCACAGCCAAAAGGGCGCTCTCTAACTGAAAGGTATACGGCAACAACCTTCACCAGACACATCATTTTGTATTGCCGGGGGCCAATACAAAATGCAACTTGATCACTCCAACTTGACCACAAGTTGGAGTTTGTTGTTGTTTTGGTAAGACTTGCAGCAGGTATTCATTGCTATTGCTTTCCCTACCCCCCTAAAGGTGAAGGGTCATCTTAAATGGAGGCACACATCCCTGATCTCTACCAGAAGATGTTTGGCCACCAGCCAGCCTTGGATCCAAATGACTTGTTCACTCCGGTTTACCACTTCCCAACAAGGGGATGATGTCAACAACTGCACTCTTCTATTTTTCCCTGGTACAGCAACAAAACACAATAGATGAGCTCAGGATCCCTCCCTAAAAGGAGAAAGGAGCCTCTTTAATTGGTAAGGGCATATGTGGTCTGTGTGAATTATGTCACATGTGTAAAGGAAGGTGTATTTTAAATCTCACGGCTGTCTGAGCTAACCGTGGCCTCCTCCCCTCTAGGTGGTGGTGTCGTTGAGGCCTGTGGCTGTGTGGTGTAGGCTCCGCCGCACTCTGCTCCTGCTTCAGGACGAGTCCGGTGCTAAGGAGCTCCAGAGGCCGCCTGCCGGGCTGCCCTGAGGGCGGCCATGGGTCCTGTGTTCTCGTCCTGTGTTCTCCGCTGCCATGGTGACCATCATCCTCATTGAAATACTTCACACATGGCTGTCTCACAAAATTTGATCGTACTTAATCAGGATCTTAACAAAAACATAATGTTAATCACGATTCTGCTCAAGACCTGTTGATACCTGCATGTTTGCATCTTTTTAGTTCAAGTATTTCAATCTCTATTCCCTCAGGTGTCCCGGACTGCCTGCTCTGTCTGCGCCTCTTCATCCTGAGCAGCCATGACACCAGAGAGCAGCTTGACGCCGTCTGACAGTGGGCCACATGCCACAACCTTCCCCACCATTACAAACTCCTGGTCCTCACCGGTAAAGCTCTCCACCATCTGGCCCCTCCCGTATCTTTTTGACCTCCGCTCCCCCTATCAAACCCCCCGGTCCCGCAGATCCTCCTCAGCCGGTCTCCTCCTATCACCACCACCACCACCACCACCACCACCACCACCACCACCACCACCACCACCACCACCACCACACCACCACCACCACCGTCACCACCACCACCGTCACCACCATCATCCCCCCCACCTCCTCCAATACCTCCATCACCACCATCAACACCACCATCTCCTCCGATACCACCAGCACCACCTTAAACCTCCACCACCATCACCACCACCACAACCACAACCACGACTCCTGCTACGACCGCTGATGCCACTGCTGCTGCTGTATCTGATTTCATGCCACCAAAAATGCCTTTTTGCAACCTTGCGTTTCTCTTTTGTCATCTAAAGAAATACTTTTGTACCATCTTTAACTCTTTCTCTTTATTTCAGTTAAAAACGAATTGGATTTGGTGGCTCTGGAATCAAACTTGTGCACTGTGAGAGCAAGTGAATAAACAAATAAACTGAGACAAGGGTGCATATGTGTTTTGGCAATCTGGATCCATTACCACATTAACATGCTTACAATCTATTGTAGAATAACTGCTCAATTACATGACTCCTGCTCATATATGAGCCTGCACACACTTTCCCATAGTAATGAGCGGACACTATTTTTTTTCAAGGGACGAGAAGCATTTTATCAGCATATTGCAAACTCATAGCACTTTTTCAAGACATTTTAAAAACATAATACAAAAATTATAAAGTTACATATACTGCAACATAACAACAAAGTTTCATCACGTTTCACCACATCGCGGTCACATGTTATTTCAAAGTCGTGTTCTTCCTACTCACGCTTGGCGGCAGAGTTAGTTCAAGGATCAAGGATCAAGGATGCTTTAATTGTCATTTAATTAATATAAATAAAGATATACTAAAATACAAAATAAAAGAAGGTATTTAAAGTGCAGCAGTAGGTTCCTTGTAAGTAAATTGATAAGTGCAAATGCAAATCAGGTCGGGGTCCTAGACATTAAAGTGCATAAGTGCAGTTAAACAGTCATAGCATCCAGGTAGAAGTTTTTCCTCAGCCTAGTGGAGATGAAAATGAAAATGAAAGAAAAACATTCATGGGAATCCCGGGAGATACAACCACGTTGTTGACTATGACAGATAGGCTAACTACTAGATAAACTGCGGTTACCGGTCCATTATGAACAGATGATGGACGTGACCAAATCCACAAGATACGATAAGGCTTATATTTAAACATAATATGTTACGTCTGGGCGTTGCTCTTGCAGGAATAGAGGATGCTGAAACTAAACAGAATAATGTCATACTGCTCATTAATCCTAAGGGCGATTCAAACATGAAATTCCCCAAGATGTACCGTGGCTCAAACAATGTTTTGCAGTTTCAGATATTCAGAATTACAATCTGAGTAAATAATTCAGAAAAAATCCACCCAGGCCAGAATTTCCACTGAAATATGGCCTATGCCAATTTGCGTCCAGGTAATCTCCCAAACAGAGTTTAAGGAAGACACGGCGAAATTAAATAGAAAACCAAAGCGTCATTCGTTAGGTAGTCTGCGCTATAATTGGTCTTTCTAATGCCCATATAAGGAAGTTCCCCTAAAAAAAAAAAGGAGGGAGTGGGGCGGGATTAAACCTATTAGGTCCATGGATAAAACTGATGAAGGATCCTCACGGGATGTTGAAGCGCAAAGGAAAGCGAGTGTCTGGATCAAACACCGTTGCACCGCGGGATACACTGCCTGTATAGGCCCTATGTGTTTAATTTCCTACCGTGTCTCAATATAAAGGATGTGAAATCTCTACGGTCAGAAAACGGCTATATGAAACTTTCTGACAGTCAACGGAAAGTGAGGTAGGGTCTATTACTTTCATATGCACTTTATATGTTGTTCTATTGATATTTTGTTATGTGGGGGTATCGAGTGGAAGATTATTGTATTTATTGAATGCTATTAAATAGCAATACCTATTTTATTTTTAGAATATCTACTTTTTTGTTTGTTGTCAATCTTAAGAGTTGTTATGTTTCAGTTTGTCATATTTTTTTATAGCATTTTTTCATATAGCCTATAATTTTTGGGTTTAAGACTAGGGTTACCTGAACACCAAAGAGAGCCGCATAACATTTGCAAATGAAATCCACATGTTGGCCTTTAGGTTTAAACGGTCTGCTTTTATCAGTTCCGACCTATTAAGTGTTGCAGATGGAAAGCACATGGATTTCTTTGTGTAGAACTGTAGCTCTGTGTAGTCCTAACAGGATGTGTTAGGATTTGTTAAATAGGCTAATACACACTAATAATCATTATTTCTCATTGGTCAATGCTCAATTTTTAGATTCCTTTGAAAAGACTTTGTTCCTTTAGAGGTGTATTACTGACAAGTAACTTTTCACAGTGTACAAAAGTAAATCCCTGAATAAAGACCACAGCAATCAAACCTAATGTATTTTTAGTACAGGTCACACAGCATACCATTCAGACTTACTTCCCTCCCTACTCATGCCTCACATCACCTGCTTGCACGCTTCCTTCTGCTACAGTTCCAGCTCCAATCTCTTATTTTTCTTTCTCTTTTCCTCCTCATTGCTGTTCCTCTGGCCCGGACCCTGGTTCTAGCAGGCAGTACATGCGGGATGTCCACTTGCTATCACGGTGGTCCTGGGCCACGTGCTGGACTCTCTACCTGCCACCAGCCCTCCACACCTGCCTTCTCCGTGCCTTGTGGTGAGTCTAACCAATGAACACGCCAGCGCCAGACCTGGGGTGCGTCACACACCACAAACCACGCCTTTATCACATCTGTTGCCGCTCTGGTTGAAATAGAATTAGCCCTGGTGAACCCTGAAACTGGATTTGACCTCATTATTTGTGTTGTGAGGCTCTAGAAAATGTTTGTTTGCATGTTGAACATTTTTATTCAGAGGGGTTCACAGCCAAGAGCCTGGGGAATGCCGTATACCTCTCAGAGGCTACTACAAGTATGCCGAGAACCTAAATACTTGGCATCAGAGGGGGGGAAGTGTGTGTGTGTGCGTGTGTGTGTGTGTGTGTGTGTGTGTGTGTGTGTGTGTGTGTGTGTGTGTGTGTGTGTGTGTGTGTGAGGGAGAGACAGGGTGAGAGAAAGATAAAGAATGTGAGTAAGAGTTTTAGGAGCTGCTTTTTCAAAGAAAGGGTCTGGATCCAGATGGTTTCTGTTAGAGGCTAAACTAATAGTACAATGTTTAAACCCAATGAAGTAATTGCAATTATTCTCGATGAACATATCTTTTATGGCTAATGCTACCCCAATGAATGGATATTGAATAATATAGAATTGCGTTATTGTGAACGTCACCGCGTCTCTTCTTATAAAGAGTGGGCTGATGGTTAAGTGAGCCGATTTGGAGTCCCTGGAAGACTTAAGACAAGGTAACCCAGTAGACTCACAAGCCCCTCCACCTTCCCCTCCACGTTGCTTTAATCACTAAGGCCTGTGATGTGTTCATGCTACATCAGCACAAAAAGTAGATTAAGCTCATGTAAAACTGAGGGGAATGTCGACTTTTTTTCCCCACTGTTTCTCAGGACGAATGAAGTGTTCTGCGACGGCCGGAACTTAAGAAGTGCACCCGTGACACTCCCCCTGGGAATCCAGAAGCTGGATCTATCCCCGTAAACATTTTTCAAACCTCACCCGGGGGGGAACTTGGCCAAATTCACCCACCATCCATCATCTGGAGTCTCCACGCCAACAAAGATTCTGTTCATCGAAAAGAGTTTATTCAGGGCATTGAACATCTCAAATTCCTAGATCTGTCCAAAGAAACTCCCTTAATGTCTTCGCATGTCGAAATCAACAGCATCGGAAAACCTAGAGCCTGTGGAGTCGCTCATCTTTCAGGCAAATGGGCTCACACGGATGACCAAGTATTTCCTCAGAGACTCTCGTACACTGATTAACCATCTCGAAAATAGCAACAGTCTCACCAAAATAGCCAAAGAACCTTTACTGGCTCTCCGTCTTGAGGAAAGTCAGCCCTGCAAAACAATTCTCCTCGAGATTGAAGATAGTGCATTCAATGTGTTTGTTCCATCTGACAGAACTATCTGTCCCAGAAAAACTCCATCAACTTGCCATCACAGACTTTATCTTTCTCATTACAAATACTCAATCGTCACTAAACAACAGCCTAGAGCTTTCCAGACCGTATTACTCAGATTCAGACTATGAGCTTTTACCTTGACCTGAGCCAAAAACGAAATCCATTATTTCCCTCTGTTCCAGAGAAACAACTTGCATACTGGACATTCACAGAATTAGCTCCAGGTTCACTACTATGGACACAGAGATAGGACATTTCAGGGAGGTCCTTGGCTCACAATGAATCTGACCAATACCTCATGCAATTCAGGACTTCTCAAATCTGAACTACCTTGATCTCAGCTACAACACAATGAAAACCATACCGCAATCCTTTTTTCAACAGTTATGTACACCTGGAGACCTTAACATTAGCAATAACTGATGGGGTCATTCTGTAGAGAAGAAAACGGTCTGGAATAATTTGAGTTTTATGACCTTAGCTATAATTCCTTGCGGACCATATTTTTTTTGAGAAAAAACACTCTGTTGCACTGAAGAGCCTTCTTACAACGAAACTTCTCACCACCATAGAGCCCCACACTTTCAAGGACGACCTAGACTCAAATATTCTACTGCAAGCAGAATACCACACATTTGCCCATTCACATGCAGAATCTATCCCTCAGGCAACAATCACAACTCATCAAGGTGGTAGCATTTCCTCAATTCCCGACCTCCTGCGCATTTGTATCTCTCAAAACCTACTGAAGGTACTCCAACAACGCATTTGAGGACACCGCCCTGTCCCTGCTCACCTGTCACTAAACCCAGGCTTGTAGTCGCCTGACGCCTTTTCTGCCTGGAGACTCCCTGTGCAACTGTTGCTCCGGGAAGAACCACACTTCCAGTTAGCGTGACCTTCCTCCTTGAACCATCTTAAACTGGTGGACCTGCACCAACGCAAGCTGTCCAGCTACCCTCGTGAACAAGGAGTCGTCCATTGAAGTCCCTCAATCTGGGCAACAACCAACCTGGTCACGCTGAGTACAACACCCTGCGTAGGCTCTGGGAAAGCTCGCCCAAGACCCTGTACATGGCTCCAACCCGCTCAGCTGCTGCAGCAACCTTCCGTTCTTCCAGCGATGCACGCTCCGCCGTGAGAGGTGGCCGGACAATCGCGACTGTCACCTGCGTGCATACGCAGGACTCAGAGCCCGTCAAATGAACGAGT
>OLKM01004672.1:0-20729 GCA_900291075.1 Melanogrammus aeglefinus | reverse complement strand
CAGACAATCCACGGAATCATAGTTGCTATACATAGAAAGTCATAAGAGAAAAACGGTAACATGTCGATTTCTATCTCACCAGGCATGGATGAGACAAACAAATTATCGTACTTATTTAGTGTAATGGTGAGCTATTGTCGATTCTTAACCCTAGATTATGTGACATTTAATGAAAGTCTGTAGTATAGTCTCTAAGAAATATTTATGGTTCGTCGATTTTCGGGTACGTAGAGCCTCGTCAGGTAGCCTGTATGTGACGGCTACTGTTGCTATCCACGGTGGCTATCTGATAGAGTACAAGGGGGGGGGTCTGTCCCTTCCGTGAGGGGCGGGATCCCCGAATTCTCTTAGATAGCGTCCCCGTGGTTACCGCCTGGACTCGCGACCGAGCGTATGCATGCATGGACAAACTTAATCTAAGTTGGTTCAGTTATAGGAAATCAATTTTCCTAAATCCTGCGGACACCCTGTACACGTTGACTACTCCAAAGTCAAGGATCTCCCACGCGTATTACCCCTGGTCGGTCCTGGTCTCATTGGTAGACCGTCTTCGTCGAATCCGGCTGTTCTAATCATAGATACTAAACAAACTGCATCAATGGTGCGGCGATATTAAACTATTGCACGCTCCAATGAGGCAGTGACGCCGTGAACAGCCATGCAGTGTTACCGTGTGTTTGCATGTCGTACGATTCAGCGGCAAAATTTTACCTATTTAGATTTAATGTTTCAAAAAACAATAATTAAATAAATTAATATATTTATTGAATATACATGCGGTTGGACGTCTCGTAGCACCCTTACGTGTGTCACTATGAAAACCATTCCATATATCATAATTGAACTGTTACTTTAGAGGTAATCCTTGTCTATTTTAACCATGGCTGGTTCTCGTAATAGGTAAAGTGTAACACACCAACTGGCTGGTGCAACTCTCTGCATGAACAAAAACACACACAACAGACAGACGGCCCGCAGCATGTGAAAAAAAAAAAAATTATGTGTGAAAGTCGTCGGAGAGCGTCTGCTTACCTGCCACTTCCGAAGATAAAAAGAGAAAGTTTAGAATAATACACTATATCAATCGAGAATTTGGGGCATGCTCACTGCTTAGAGAAAAGTCCAAATATGGCGACGGGGAACTAACAGCATGGCGGCGTGAGAGAACGCAAAAGATGGCGGGCTGGGGAAAAAAACGTGTCGCTGTCAGCTCTAACAGCCAAGGGTGTGATACTAGCGGCGTGTGGCTCGACTGCGAGAGGAGAATTTATAATCGTCAGTCTTATTTATCCTATTCTCTTAATTGGGGAGGATAAGTGCACCCTGCGCCCACGCACGTCACACACACACACAGTCACACACACACACAACCACCACAACACACACAAACATTGCACACACACAACACACAACACATCGTGTGACAACCACACACACCACCCCACACACACTCACACACACACCATTCTCGGCACGCGCTCCGCTCGCCTATCCTCCCAGGCCACACACATCATGCACCCCGAGCATCCGAGTCCTTTCTTTTCTTCTCCTCCTCTCTCGCCCTGCCCAGTCTCATCCAGGCACATCACTACACGTTCCGAAGGTCCGACTCTCCCCTAACCTGTCCTAATCAGTCAAGTCATGTGCTTTCGTCCGTCCTCCTCCTACATACTGCAATGAATAATACTGGGCCAACACTAAAGATTAGTACGTGGCCTTTCGGCACGCCCAAATCCATTCACAAAGCGAGGGGTCCAATCTTCACCACAGCACCCTACACTCGCGGTGCCGTACCCGAACGACTATTACAAGACCGGATGATACTCTGTCCCCCTCCAAGCCCAGTCACACACTCATCCACTCATTGTTCCACAACATTATCCACACATCATCCACACAGGATTCCACAAGTCTATATTCCACAAGCCTTATTCCACAATATATCCTAATTATTCCATCAGCATTATCCACACATTATTCCACGCCATGATTCCCAACATTATCCACAGCCTTATTTTTCCACAACCATTCATCACAACATTTTTCCACAACTATCTTCCACACATTATTCCGCACACATTATGTCACAACCTATTCCACAACAATAATTTCCACAGCCTATTTTGGCCGTCGGTTCGTACACCACGGAAGCCGACTAATACACCCAAGTCTGCACCGTACAGACCGATATTCGATAACCAGCGCATTTAAAGGTCAATCTGTTACGGTGTCACGAGTGGGCTTTAGCCCGCGATCGTCCCTTGGAATCCCCGTAGCGGATCGCTCTCCGTCTCATTCCTAGATTGGTTCTATCAACGATGCAGAGTTTGATTTATCACACAGGCTCGGCCTACCTTTTTGTTGTGGGGAGCCGAGATGAGCTGTCAGGACGTCCGGCCGCTCCGGGCCCGGGGCGTGCTCTCTCCCCCTGTGGTTGTTCCCATGCCGGTCAATTGGAAAAAACACCTCGGTGTCACGCAAAGTTGAAATCAGTCGTCTAGCACTTGACCAAGGAAATGAGACGGAAGGAAACTATAACACGAGGCCCTCGATTATTAAGTAAATAGTAAGGACAGTATCAAGTGCGCGAGACGATCGAAGAGCCCGTAAACGCGAGCGTCGCTGGAGCTGCGCCTCCTGGACAGCTCAGCGTCAGAAGAGCCCGATTGACTGTGTTGGTAACTGTTTATGCGTGTTTCTGCCTCCTAAACGAGGTGTGTGTGCTAAGGTAGTTGTTTTGTGGTCTCTACGCTCCTATCAGACACGTTGGTGTGCTGGTAACCGATCATATGAGCTCATTTCTTCCTGATCAGCTGCGGAAGGGGTCAAGGGTATCTGGGATTTAGGGCGCCATGTATCGTAGGCTCTGGCACCAGGGTTCGCAAATGTGCTGGTGCTGTCTGAGTCTCTGCACTGCCAGCGGTTCGGCGCCTTGAATTGAAGATGCCGGTTACTCCTTGCGTGGTTTTAGACCGAATTAAAGACTGGCCTTCGTTCGGCCGCTGAATCTGGAAGAATGTCCGGTCCACTCGCTAGCGTGCGGTTAGACAAAGATAAAGGCGGGGTGTGATGGTGTGGTGATTGGTGTGTTTGCTCGTGCCCTCGCGCTGGTTCGGCTCTGCCTGGAGGGGGTCGTTGAGCGTGGTGAGTATCGTTTTCAGTGGTTGTTCATCAGTGCGTGCTCTACGTTGATCCCGCGGTCCCCGCCCCGTTGGGGCCTTGACCGGAGGGTGTCGTTACTACATGTGTGCGCTCAGAATACAGGTTAACGTGTGGTGTGTGCGTGCCTCGTGGTGCATTTCTATCAAGGTTCATGCTCATGGATTGTTGTTCGTCCGCACTTATTCATGATTGTCACGCACATATTTTGACTATGTGGCCTTCATTCCGAATGAAAACCGGTCGAATGAACAAGTCTTTAGGAAGAACGAACGAACCGGTTCGAACGAAGCGAACCGGCTTCCTTGCCTCGTTCGCCGTCACACACGATTCAACCGAGACCCGACTGACAACACAGCGAGTTTCCCCTGGAGCACCGGACGTGCCGCTGATCTGGCGACTCAGCCTGAGAACCCGGTGCCGGGCGTGCATGCCATGATCGATTCAAACCACTATCCGAACCCAGGCGAAACGAGACGAACGATTCCAACATGACTCCGTCCCAACCGACTCGCTGACAGTCGTTCCTCCACGTGAAGACCCGAAGTCCGCCGCCATGCGCATTCGAATTTCAGTCCGCCAGCCATCAGTAATAATCGATCGCCAATAGGCGTTTTGCTCCGAATTGTGAATGCAAGTAATGAATAACCAGCGATGTATTGAAACCTACTAAACCCGTTGAAATACAACGCAAGACCCAGATAACCAAGCAACGGCCGGTAAACAAACCTTGCAAAACCCAAACTTCCAGTCGACTGAAGGCCAGTAATGGTCAAAAATATATAAATATCAGAAAGGCCTATAATGAAACAAAACAAACAAACTTCGAATACTGTTTTGTTGTAAGTCAAAGCCCTGGATGTGTCGTGTGTGTGAATTATTCTATAATTTATTTAGTTGAGATGTGTTTATACATTTCCTTTATTCAAATCAATTTTGAATTCAGAATTATTTCATAGTGAAAAAGATGCTATGTGTTCCACAGTTGACAACAGTGGCTCATTCAGTGTTGAGGGTATAGGGCCTATTGGTAGCCCAATGTTTTAAGAGAAACTCAAATGTGTTAGGGCCTATATTGGCTTTGATATTGTATGATATAAATAATAATAATAATAATAATAATAAATAATAATAATAATAATCAATAATACACATACTATTACGTTCTTGAATGGAGTTATCCAACTTGTGTACGGCATCGAATTACATTTCCAAAGTAACCTTTCCAGTACTGGAGCTGAATAAATGGCACACAATTGTTGCATGCACTGCACCAGGAGTAGGTTAATATATATTATATATTAGTTATAAGTAGGCATATACTTAGTTTAGCTTCAACGATACAACATATCATAATTATATTTATAATATAAATAAAAAATAACGATATAAGTGGAACGTCCATGTAGGCCTACGCCAGCAGCACTACGCGCAGGTGATGCCGCATGATATGCCGCACGGCATATACATTAACTATGTGTTCTATTTGCGCGTGTGTCGAATGCGGCAGCCGTAATGTTAAAAACATACCGTCTACCTTACCTAGACGTGTGTCGCTGCGGTGTGTGCGCATGCAGTGTGTGTTGTTACCTTGCGTGTGTGTAGATAGCGGAGCCATCTTACACTGGCGGCCAATTTATGTGTTGCCTCTTCTGTCTTGACTTGCATGTGTGTGCGTGCGTTTGTGTGTGCACATGTGTGTGATTTTTGTGTATGTTCGTGCGCATGTGCGTGTGTTGCTGCGGTGTGTGTATCGCGTGCTTGCGGTGTATGTATGCGCGCTTTCGGAATGCTGTGTGCTGTGGTGAGCTGCAGGCTGCTTGGCACAATGGATGCGCACTGACCAACTTGAGTAACTGTGAGACAGGCTGCTATTATAGCGTCACGATTATTACACTGAATTATTTGGTAACAGATGTTTAAGTTGAAGCCATGGAGACGCAAATGATGCTTTGATCACCAGGACAGATTAAAGTCCCTTAGAATAACTGCAACTTTTAAATTTTGATAAAGCAGTAGTATAGTGAATTTCTCATTTAAAAAATCATTGTCTATGCATGAAAACTCATTATAAGCAATTCATAATCAGCCATATATGATTAAAAAGATGATTCAATAATGGTTCACTAGATGAATTATAATGCCTTATTGAAGTTACTTTGGTAACACACTATAATAAGGTGCCATAATGAATAGCAAACTAGTCATTACCTAACCCTTTGTTAATATTTGTTAATTGTTAAAAAAATATCTATTTGGCAAAAGTTAATCGTTTTTTTCCACTGACCACAGCGTGTCTCTAGTTAGCGTTATTTTTAAATATATTTACAATATATTAATAACGCTTTATAACCGCACAAATATTGTCGCAAATCATTAGTTAAGATTTTTGTGTGAGCTCAACTAAAGTTAGGGCTATCTTTGCTTTACTTAGTATTTATGTTATATTTAAAAGCTTGAAATGCTTCCAATTCAAGAGTACGAAATAATATGAGGTAATCAGTAGTAGGTAAATAGTCCTCATTTCGTTGAACTCGCACAAAATACCTAACTAACGGTTTATAACTCCCTGAACTATTGTTAATTGCAGTATTATCAAGTGGAAAGCATAATAAATACAGTGAAATTATTTTCTAAATCATCAACTTCCTAAATGAACTTATTAGATATTTTCTTATTATATTAATAATAATTTATAACTGATTCAAGAATGGTTAACGAGGGAGTATGGGAGAGTGGGGTAAGTAGTGCCAATTTTTACTTAAAGTGCCCTTACAGGTTTTGTGGCACAACTTGCCCCCGGTACGGGGTAAGTTGTGCCATTAAAGAGAATTCAATGGGGTAAATTGTGCCATTTATAATTGAAGTAAAACAGATCATTTTAATATCACAAATGATAATTCTATATAAAAGAAAGACAAATTCAACACAAATTACTTGTTAAACTTTTATTTAAAGTTTTAACAACATTAAAGGCCACTTTTCTATAACAAGGCCTTTACCGTCACATGACCACCTAATTGAGTCTCACACAGATATGAACTTCTGCTCCTTTCTGGCTGTACCACCGAGTTTTGTGGTGTGGGTAGTTTCTTGAGCACATCACCTCTAGGGATGACTCCTTCATCATTCTCTCTAAATGTGAAGATGGGCTTTCCATCAACAGACCTCTTACAACTTGCTTCAGAAACTTTGCACTGATCACCTTCAACATTCTCCACCAATCCAACATAGTTATAGGATTTGGATTTTTTACCTGCAAACTTCACAATGACAAAGTCACCAGCAGACAGATCCTTGTCACCATCATCTTTATCACTCTGGACATCTGAACTCTCATAATCAACGGCATCACTAAGTGGAATAGGAAAGTCACTCTCTTCTGAGCTACTGGAGAGCACTTTCTTTTTGGGTTTGGTTGGTTTTGAACCTTTCAGGCCCCCCTTCTTATTTCCACACCTTTTCTTCTTTTCAGCCTTTTTCTTTTCTCTGCTGTGCTTTTGGCAAGGGAAGAATGACTTCTGGAGACACATAACCAAAGTGAGCAGATTCATCACACATATTTTTATGGTCATCCTGCAGATCTTCATCTCCTTTTCAACTTGACGTATGGTCTTCCCCTCTTGCACCTCTTTCACTGCTCTTTCCAACTCCTCAAGAGTTGTTGGAACCCTGTCTGTCTTCCATTTGTATTTGCGTGGCATGATGGTCTAAGAATATCACATAGTTTTAGTGATCAAATTTAACAATACAATGTACAATAACAATAAAATACAATTAAGTAATATATAGTAGAAAAATCATAAATTGCGGTAGGTTGTTCTACAACTTAACCCAGGCCCTTTGGCACAAATTACCCCAGACCCACCATTTTGAAAAAAATGCATCCCCCAGCTGTTACTAAAGCACTAAAACATGTGTGAACTGTTTTGAAAGTTATAATTGTTCAAACCCGGCAATCAAAACACCTTAATCATAGAAAATTTACTTTTGAGGGCAAAAAAATGTTTTTTGAACTTAAATGTGCTTACCTCCCAACCCATCTTTGCAGGATGAGTGAAATGGATGCCCCTTCAAAAATATGTGGCCACATGTCCAACTTCTTCTATGGTTTTCTAGAAAACAGAGGTGGCACTACTTGCCCCTCAGCACAAATTACCCCACTCTCCCCTATCTATCCAGGAACAATGAATGCTGAATTCAGTATTAAAGTCATTATTTACAACTTTGGCTAAAGCAGTAGCCAGAGAGCTACTGCTACTGCTGTAGCTATTTTGGGGTTCTGGGGATCCCGTTCAGAAAAAAGCTCCAGGCCAAAGACACACAGATTTCAGCCCCAACACCGGGCTGATGACATTTGTTTGATCAGTCAGTATGGAAGTTAATCTGTGTCATTGGATTTTGAAAATAAAAAGCCATTGAATTTCAAGCACTGAATATTTATGCCTTGAAATAATGTATCTGGATTTTTGCCTCTGAATTTAACTCTTTAAATGTTCAGCAAATCATTTTCACCTTTATCTTTTAATGTAAAAAAATCTAAATCAAATAATCAACGTTAAAAAACGAAAATATTTTCAACATCCCCAGATTCAACATGCTGCAAATGTATGAAATTCAGTGCTAACATTCGGGGATTCAAGGAAGAGCAATCCATCCTAGATGCTCGATAGCGGTCAAGCAAGGAGAGCGAGCGGGTGTTACATTAAGAAGTGTGACCCCAGGGGGCGCACTTGATTTGATTAGAGTAGCTTTTTACAGACCTATACAATGGATAGGGTGTTTAATATGGTCCACCACCGTTGCTTCTCTCCCCAAAAAAAGCCAGTCAGTGTTTAATGACGTTGATTTACCTTTGAGCATTTCCTATTATAGGCTACTGTGTAAAATGCTGTTAAGAATTTAACGTTTGTATCAAGAAAGAAAAACCCATCATCACAGCCGTTGCCGTGTCTTCCCGCATTAGAGTCGGGTATCCAACAAGTGATGCTCTTATTCCCGCTCACTCTCCTTGCTTGACCGCGATCTAGCATCTAAGATCGATTGGTCTTCCTTGGGTCCCCGGATGTTAACACTGAATTTCATGCAGTGAATTTTGCAGCTGACTTTGCATGTTGAATTTGGGGACGGCGAAAATACTTATTTGAATTTTTTAACATTGAATATTTGATTTAGAATTTTTTAACATTAAAAAGAACATTTTTTTTTTAACATTTAAAGAGATATATTCAGAGGCAAAAAATCTAGACAGATTATTTCAATGCATAAATCAGGGTATCTGCAGGTTTCAGCAAGTCAAATTTAAGACTTTTTAAGACCTTTTTAATGCCACCTTGAATGAAATTTAAGACCGAAAAAAATAATAAAAAATCTATAAATATAAGCGATGGTTGGGATCCCACTGTACTACAAACTCAATGACAATCAGTCAAGTTTACTTTTTGTATGTTTATTAATAAACAAACTGATAAGCACCACTCTGCCAAACAGCTTATAGAAAATCTTGAGAGATCCAAAAACTTTGACATCCAAAACAAACAAACCAACACCAACGCCAGTAAAAACATAACCTAGGTGAGGGCAAAAATAAATTACATTTGGTCAATAATAGTGCAATAATAGTGCAAAACCAGTATTATAACATCAACAACAAAACACTGAACACACACTCAAATGAGCCTCAGTTGAGCTTCAGCTGGCTGTTCTCATTCACCAGTTCTGCCTCTATTTTTTTCATTTTTTCTTTGTATCTCTTCCTGAGGACGTTTGACTTTGTGATGAGCTGGGCCATCAATGTGCCAGACTTCCCTTCCGCTTGCTCAGCAAAAATGTCTGCATCTTTCTCCAGACTCACACATACATCCAGGAGAGTTTTCTTCTTTTTTTTAAGTTCAGTGATGTGGTCCTTCCTGCAGCTTTTCTATTCTGCATTTGTTCAGCGCTTTGCCTCTTTCCTCCTCTCCAGGTCAAGTGGTGTTCTCTGTATTCTGATCTTGCTGATCCACTGAGGTCAGCAGCTCCTTTAGTGAGAGGGACATTGGCAACCCCCCCACAAACAGCAACATAGTCACATACCAGTCTCTGGGCGATGAGCGTGTCCTCCTGAAGGTTAACAGTCTCTACTTCCTTGTTTATAGAGAAGCCTCTTTCGACTGTTGCCTGCCCGTGGGATAAGAGAAGAAGATTCTGGCAGAAACCCCAGAGCTCAGGGTAGGGTTGGCTGAGAAAGCTATGCAGAAACACATCAAGCCTGGTTTCTATGGGCCGGAAGGACAGGAACTGCTCGCTTTTAGCCTCAACAGACAGAAAGTTCCCAAACTGCTGGATAATCACATTCACCTGTAACAAAACAGATAAAATGAAATGTTATTTTGATGATTAATCATGATATCAGCAGCAGACAGGCTTATGTTCAATTGTCCATTTGCTGATAATCAGAACTATTCTATACTAGTCATACCAGCAGAGACTCCTCCGGACAACTGCTTGTCTTGCAGAAACTTCTGCACTAGACTTTTCATTCTTCCCTGGCACCAGTCTGGGTCGGAGTACATGACTTGTGGGGTCCAGACATGCCATCTGTCTCACAATGGGTACTTCAGGGGGCTCTTGTCCTGGATTTTCTTTAGGATATTTGACATACCCTTCACGCAGTCCTTCCTAAACTGTAGGGCAGCAAGCTCTCCTACACTGTTCTTTCTCTTGGAGGTCCTGACAGAATGAGTAATGTGTTATAAATACAACTGTATGGCCTAACATATTGATTCTCTCCTGCCTGGATATGGGACCATAATTTATAGAAAGTTAAAGTAATAAAACCTAAATTTACCCTTTAAGGCTGCTGCCTCGGCACCCAAGCCTATGTCAGCTTCCTTCAGGTTGACCAAGTCTTTCTGATCAGCAACATCCAGCCTGACCAGCTGCAGTGGAGTGATGTTGTGAAGAACCTCCCTCTTGACAAAACGCCTAAGCACACTCTGAGAGGGTAACAGGAAAACCCATGATGACTGTGAAGCAAGTACCTTGATAACCACATTAACCATAAAATACATTTCCATAGTTATTTACAATAATTGCTCATCATCAAGGAATACTGTATATCATAAGAGTGTGAGTGACCAAAACAATCTTTCAGTAAAATTATTTTAAAGCATTGATTAGGGACAAATTTGAAGAATCAAGCTACCAAACTGTGTGGTCCATTTCTACATGCTTGCTCACACACACACACATGTTTTGCTTTGGCTTGTTAATTTGTTTACCTTAAGCAACTCCATCCACCAGTCTTTGCAAAAAGAATGGCATGACTGGTGCGTCAGTTTGGTACTTGTGGTGAGAAAGGGAGTGAAGGTTCCTTGAAATAGCCATGAAGAACTGTAGCATAGGCAGGATGAGTGAATCCTGCTGGGCTGCTTCTATGGTGTCAAATGAAGCAGTTCCAGGGTTTGGAACCTTCTTCGTCCTCACTGCATCCACATACTTCATCATTGATGGCCATACCTTGAATATAACATCACATTTGTGTGTATTATTTCATTATGCATGTATGTTTCATACTGTGCTGCACCTTGCAAATATGTTTTGAATGGTGCTATATAATATAAATTAAGTTTCATCATTATTACCTCTATGGCCCTTTCCACAACCGGCAAGTTCTCTCAATCCAACGATGCCCACAGAGTTTTAATGGAAGACCGAGGACTTGGTGATGGCGATGAGTGTCATCCCTCCTTGCTGCGTGCACAGTAGAAAAGGAAGTGCATCGCCCTCAGCACCTAGGTGGGAGAGAGGATAATTTGTTACTCATTTTCTGGATGGGGAATGACTTTTTACCCATCCATGCAATATACTGATGGCACTTTTAGTGAAAAAGCTCCTTCACTAGAAGCATGTAAAGGAGCAAATATTGTAGACCAGACACATTTGACACATTTAGCAGAGCTTGACAGAACAACTGAACTTATGTGTAAACAGTATGAAACATCTTTAATAATTGCAATCAAATCCATGCTCCCTTTTTAACCCTTGTCAACTGTCCACTTACTGTAATATTCCAATTTCCCTTGTGGGACTACTTAAAGATTACTTTTCTTAGTTTTAATTATCTTACCTTCTCCACTTGCCACATGGAAAATCCACATTTGAATGCATTATGTAGTGTGTGAAGGCCACAGCTACTCACAACAACCAGCTGGGCACCACCATACTGCTCAGCGTGCTTCTTGCCTGTAGAAGAAGCTCAAAGAACTTCCAATTCACATTGGGCCATCCATGGAGAGATGGACACCATATTCCTCAGGTTCAGTTTTCCGCGCACACTCCTGAGAATGACATGGATATGATCATAAATGGCTCGCGACTGTTCAAATAGTTCAGTGTGTAATTTAACATTCTGTCTGCACGCATTTCTCAGTTAACATTTAAGTTTCTCTCTTCCTCACTCATCTAGTCCCTCCATCTCCCCACCCGCTCCCTGCTCTTCCCGTTTCATCCCTCTCTATGGCTCTCTATATTGATCACTAAATCACAGGAGGGAAGCAATATGTATAAATAACATGTTTATTTACTAATACTATGCACTGTTCACTGAGTATTGACAAGAGTATGCTTGCCTGAGATGCAAAGCTTAAACATCAATGACCACTTGACTAGAGGGCGTTCATACCACAGACATATTTGTTTGTGCCCGTCGGATTAAAAAAAACAACAACAACTTTTATTGTCCGTCACAGAGTGACAGGGCTCAACACAAACACCATACAGACGTAAAAACACACTTAAACCAATGAGATTTGGATTTTCCACAAAACACAATATATCGTGTAATATTAAATATAGCCTATTACTTACTTTGAAGTGGTGCAGTAAATCTTTGGCTGTTGAATGTCCCAGAAATTGAGAATCCAGGTAACGTGAATGTACTTGATCTCCAACCCAATATCGAACATGGACATCCAGCTGTTTCTTCTTCGTGCTGTGATTCAGTGTTTTCATCGAAACATTAACACATACCGAGACCCGTTGACTTTGGTCGAAGAGCAGGTTTTGGATGTGAGGTTGCTAATCCGTGTTCTGGTAATATATGCTGTTTTGTCCTTTTCCGCGAGGATGTTGTATTAGCAACTTGAGAAATCAGGAAACATCACTCGAAAAAGGATCGCCATCCCGTCTCATTTGAGGTGTTAGGATTGATGTTTCACCACAGTGTGCAAGATCCCTTAACACCTCGGATTTGTAATGTTGCTGTCCGCCGCGAAGATTAGCGTCGAGGTCAGTGCTGCTAGCGGCGGTTGTTGCTAGCTGGGGGGGCGCTGGACCCACGCAGAACTGAGAGATGCCCGGTGTTTGTTTTTGGCTCTCTGCCGCGATTTTATGCTTACCGCACTGCATGTGCGATTCGACCACTCTAATTCCCATGGTGCCGAGTTTGAAATCCCTCTTACAAAGTATGCACCTGGCCTCCTCGGGATTGCAACAGGCTTAAGCCAGCTTTTAAAACCGGCTGTCCTCCAGCCAACGTCTCGCAAACTTGCACTTCCCCATGCTGACTGACCGGCGGGACGCGAGGAAGAAAGGAAGGAGTCCGCACGCGACCCGACTATGCGCCGCGACTGACACTGAAATCACTCACTGCACAACTTTTTACTCAAAGACGTGCCCCGAAAAAAAAAAAAACTGGCCCCGACATTTAAGACCACTGAGTACTAAATTTAAGACCATCTTAGGAATTTCTAATACAATTTAATACTTTTTAAGGCCTTAATTTTATAGATACCATGAATTTAAGACTTTTTAAGACTTTTTAAGGATCGGCGGATACCCTGATTAATATTCAGTGCTATAAAATTCAATGTGGCTTGAATAAAAAATAAATAAGAGAAAGAGACAGATTTACTTCCATAAATTAGGCAGTACAGACCAACAAGGTAGGGGCTGCTGTGCGGGAAGCAGATTCTCTAATCCATTGACGGATAGCGGAGAAGCATGGACCTCAGTAACAGAGTAACAAAGTGACCTTTAGAACCAAAAGGAAGGATGGTGGCTGTGATACCTGGACATGCATTAAAGCAGCCTGTATGAGTCTGCATGGACCTCTCTCCTTTAAAGATGAAGGTTGACTTATTTATTGAATTTGGACTTTTGAACTCGTTAAGGTGATGCAGGTGTCGTCGTTTATCCAAATGGACTCTGTATCAAATAGATGGGGGGGGGGGGGGAATCAGCCACACGATGCGGTGATTTAAAGACATATTCAACTATTCTCCTGGGCCAGTGCCACGATATATGAAATAAACAGCCCAGTCATTTTGTGGGCATCATCCTAATTATTTCAACCACTTTTGCGATTTATTCCGCGGTGCAGCTCTCTCCGTCTCGCCGTGACTCGGGAGAAATCAATCAAGGCCTCTGGGATGACACCATAAGTGACTAAGCAACCAACACCAGGATGACATCACAAACACACGATCTCAGTAGTGATGGGCTGTGACTGCGTATGGAGAGACAAAGAGGGTCACCTTTCCTCGTAGTCAAAATTGTAGTGTAGTCACCCTGCAGTAGCAGCGTAACGGCACTTCTTTAGTTTTTTATTGACTTTTAGCGTATTCTTATAGAGCATTAGCAGCCCTGTCAGTTCATGACTTGTCTGGGGAGCTCTTAGCTGTTAGAGGGTAAAGACATTCCACTAGTCACCCTGTTAGCTTGAGTTTCCCCGGCTCCTACCGTAATCATTTTAACGGTTTGTCAGTGTGTGCGATGAGCCATGAAGGTCAATAACACTAATTAAGTACAGACAGATGACTTTGTGAAAACTTATGTATCTATTCAAGAAATATGCACTGTTGCACTGGCCAATCCAAAGGTGTAGTTTTTCCATGGTGTCCATTAAATTATGCTTTATCCATTTTATCAATGGATTCGGTGTTAAAATGATTAAAAGGCAAGTTTGGGTAAAGGTTTCAGTATATTTGTTTTGTAATAGTGCGTAAATGTAACATTACAAAGTATACAACAGTATAATCTCATTCACAAATCATTGACTAATAATCAAACAACACGCTCATCTTCCTCTTCTATTCGTCTGTACGCAGTTTAGGTGTGAAGAACACCAACAACAAAGCAATGTGATGAAGCAATTATTTTGGTACTGTGCGCCTTTTATGACCTGGATGAAGTGTGATTTGTTGTAAGAGGGCGAGAGGGAGGGTTTAGAAACAGCATATCTTTCACAACCTTCAGTCATTAGGATTCCCTGTTAAAAAACTCTTGCTGCTAATGGGGTCTAAAGAGCTGTAGCTGCCCACTCTGCACGCGCCTCGCCCCCCCCCCCCCCCCTCCTCCCGCCCCCCCTCCTCTCCTCCTCTCTCTCTCTCCTCTACACTCCCTCCCTACACGTTTCTCTTTCTTCTCTTACAAACACACACACCACACACACACACACAACCACACACACCACACACACACACACACACACACACACACCACACACACACACACAACACACACATGTTGCTTTTGGGTTCTGTCACTTGCTAAGCCTGGCAGGGTCCCAAGTATGTAAGTGACCAGCCAAATCACGCACTTAACACTCTTATGTAGTAGAGATTTGAGATGAGATTTTAAAACACTGCACACACACGCAGACACACACACACACACACTACACACAACACACAACACACAGCACAACAACACACACACACACACACACACACACACACACACACACACACACACACACACACACACACACACACTTTTTCTCTGATGTATGCAAAGAAGGTGATTGGTGTGGGTGCAGTGGTTACCACATTAGTAATGTGTTTGTCTGCCGTTTAACAGTCATCCACACACGCTGGTCGGGCAGAAACATGCAGCGAGTGAAGTGAAAACAAAGTGAAACAGAAACAAAAACAAAGAGAAAAGACAAAACGGGAAGTAGATGTGGGAAGCGGTCACGACACTGCTTGGCTGGGTTGACCAAAACAGATCCTCAATTAGGAAACATCGGTTAGAGAGCTGTGCACAGGATAAGCAGCTGTTACTGTTTTGGACGCTTAGCCAAAATGGCAAGTGTGCAAACAGTGTTTGTGAAATAGGGGAAACTTATCTGCACTAATAACAATAAAATGAGGAAGAAATGCTGTCGCCTGGCAAGCACGGGCCGAATGTGGCATTAGCATGAAAGCTATAGAGGCATTGAAGCTCATCACATCTACTACTACAGCAGAATAATAATAAGAAAAACAACACCATCCGGTAGTCCGTAGGATGAAAGGAGAGTACATATCATTTGATGATATGCGTGTGGCGCTGTAAATTGTCTTTCCACAATGTGCAGAGGAATATGTGGGCAGAAGTCCTTACCGATGGTAGAGTAGAGGATGGGCAACAGAAGATGTTTTATCTGGCTGGAGAATATCTGCTTATAAACTCTTGCGCTGCTCTCTCTGTCATCACGTTATATCCTCTAGCATCACCGTCTCTTATCCCTCTCTCTATATCTCTCTTTCTCTCTCTCCTCTCTCACCTCTCTGTCTTTTGAGCTCTGTCCTGTGTTTCTGCTAGTTTAGATGGGTCACAAAAGTCTTTCTGGCTGTAAATCTATTAATCTTCTCTCCGGAGGCTGAGGGTCATAAATCCTGTACATAAAACACACGCACAGACACACACACACAAGCATGCGCACATACGCACACAAAGGCACACACACACACAAGCATGCACACATACGCACACAAACATAAACACACATACGCACACACACACACAGACACACAAGCATGCACACACACATACACACACACACAAACATACACACACAAGCATACACATGTGCATGACGGTACTCACATGCACATAAAAGGATCAGCCATTTCATTAACTCATTTGTGTTTGTAGTGGGTCTGTTGTGTGTGCTGTTTCGTGTGTGTGTGTGTGTGTGTGTGTGTGTGTGGTGTGTGTGTGTGTGTGTGTGTGTGTGTGCTGTGTGTTGTGTGTGTGTGTGTGTGTGTGTTGTGTGTGTTGTGTGTTGTGTCGGAGAGAAACGGGAATGGGCAGACTCTGATCAACACTGTCATTTTCGGTTCCATCCAAGTCATTAACATTTTCCTCAGTTTGTGAAATGTTATGCAGAAATCGTTTTCTCTGTTCGTACTAATCTATTTGAACAGAGTTTTCGTTTACGTTTCCACTGATGAGCATAGTGGCGTCAAAGTTTATGCAATTTTATTCTCATGACCATCACACCTGCCTCATCATACTTATTTATTTTTTTCCTTTGTTCCATGTTAGGAAAACCTCATGATAAGTTTATTAATGCAGCAACACGCTTTAGTCCACTAATGAATTGGATAATAACTTTGAAACAATGTATTAGGGTCTTTTATGACTGCACAAGAAGGCTGAAGAACTAATTCAGTTTTACAATATTGTTAAACTACTAACCTTTATAGATTCACGCAGTGGAAGCACGGTGGGGATCAAGGGAATCAGTGTCTTCACTTTCCATCTGCAGATCTGCCTGACGGGAACTCATGTTCACGACAAGGTTATTGCTTAAAATGAAACGTTTACTTGCAACTTACCATAGATGTGTCGACGACTCGCTGTAGATAATGCTATATGGGGAAGCCCATTATCTATAGTCAAAACAACCCATACTAATACCTGTATGATAGTGTTGTAACTTTATAAATTACCTTACACTTTACACAATCTTTTTTCCAACTTAAGTATATTGGATATGTAACAGATATTTAGGCTCTGAATTAGCGGATGTGAGGCAGGGAACTTAAGAGGTGATCAGTGGTAAGCTACGAGTCAAGGTGCATCTCATGGTGAAGAACCTGCGGTCAGGCAGCAGAACTCCTACTATGTGGCCTGTGTCCAATCTCTACACAGAGGCCAAGTACCATCCCCTCCACAACAGCCTGAACTAAATGCATTAAAGCAACAGGACGTCTGACATTTCAGACAATGTTTCCCAAAATGCATCAGTTTAGAAGGATTTTCCACTAACCTCAACAACGAGATAATCAAGCAGGTCAAAGGAAGTGCCTGACCAATGGAGTGCGGCGAGGTGTACCGCACATCATAGTATATAAGTAAGGTAATGCCGTGATGAGTTTTCCCATAATCAGCCTTAGAAAGGTTTCTTTGATTATGCACACCCTTGAAGGCATTATCCTGCTAATAGGCTACATGGTCACTTGCCAAAGAAGAAAATTAAGATGCATTCATTTATATTTTCATGTTTCATGTTTTACATTCAAAATATAAAGTTTTCGCAGCCATAATTAGTATTTCCCTGGTGTTTGTGTGGTGTGCAGTAATGACCACGCAAACGAGGTACTTTTCAATGAACCACTTTACTCCATACCGTATCAGCTAGAGATGGGACGTTTGACACTGAGGCTCCGAAGCCTGCTTCACACTTCTGAAGCAGGATGGCTCGAAGCGCAGTGCCGAGGCTTGTATCAAATCTCCGCGATCACGTGACGGTCGACGTTTGAAGCGGTCATACGTCACAATGAACCACTGAACTGATTTGGAATGATTCGAACTTTGGCGCGCATTCACTCGTTATATGAGACGCCAGGTGGCCAGTGTCACCTGCTTCAGAGTGGTCTGAGAGACCTTGACCAGCGACGACTTTGGATAGCGACCTACTTGAGCGATGGAGAATACCGAGTGGAAGAAGGCGATCCCGTGGTATGGGACACTTCGACCTTGTTTCTACCCACCAGTAGTGTACTTGTTATAACATAATGTGTAATATAAACTAGGGATGCACCGAATTTTGGCCACCGGAAATTTTCGCCGTAAATGGCCAAAGAAGCGCATTTTTTGGTTTCGGGCCGAGATATTTTATCACCGAACAACACGCCGAAAACAAAAATTGTGTGATGATCGCAAACAAAACCCGCGGCAGCCATGCTAGTCTGGATAAGCGTCAATATGTTCTGCGTGTGTGGACGTATTCATGTTTGTGAGAAAGCCCATGAAAAAAAAAAAAAAAAAAAAAAAGAATATAACGATTTGCAAAAATTGCAATGCCCTTGATCTGAATGAAGTTAGTACACAGCAATAGCCATAAATTTGCACAATGCACTAGGGTTGCCGCGGTGTGGACTATTTCAGCCGAGTAATACACCGTATTACCGAGTATAAACGGTATAAAACTTTAAACTAGGTCAACCGACACCTTCTCCGTCTACTCTCCTCTCACACTCGTGACGCGTCTGGCAGCGGCCATTCTCGGTGCCAGCGTCTTTCTTATAACGTTCTTATATCTATAGTTAATACAATTGTATATATAATATCACGGTGGCCGTAGCCGAGGAGCTCTCGTAGGGATTGGGCTTCACGGGGTTTGTTTACCGGCGTTGCTATGGTTACCAGTCTTGCGTGTTCCAACGCAATATTAGGTAGCCTATCTATTAGGTGTGATTGTATGTATGTATGTATGTATGTATGTATGTATGTATGTATGTATGTATGTATGTTGTATGTATATTGTATGTATTATGTATGTATGTATGTATGGTATGTAATGTATAATATTAACATACACACCTATGAGAGAGCTTCTAATATTAATATATTTTATTAAAAAAAATAAAAAATCCTAAATGGTATACGAATTAATTGCATAATATTTTCTCTGGTTCCCTCATTTTCGGTTTTCGGTTTCGGCCAAGAATTTTCATTTCGGTGCATCCCTAAATATAACCTAATATAATATACTTTAATGTTTTTGCAAAATTCTTCTGATGTTTCAATATTGTGTTTATATATTTCTAATGTTTTTTTTTTTTAATTTAGGTTCAGTTGCCTGATATCTCACGAGAGTTGGTGTATGGAAATAACACCTCCGCCATGTTGCGGCGTCTCGTGCCCAGCCATGAGCATGCAGCAATTGTGAGCCAGGCACCTCAGCTGAAGACTCACCTGCTGACCCCAGCTTCTGGTTATTGTAACTATTTCAATGCAACATATTCTCAGTGGATCCCAAGATTTAATAGTTGACCACATGTAACCAATATCTTATTCTTTTATCAGTGTCCAGGAAGCACAGCTGGAGAGGCCCTTGCTGAACCTCATTGTTATGTTTACGCAGCCATTGTCCTGTGGTGGGAGAATGAAGGGCTTTAAGGGCCTTTGTTCCACCTCCTGGTCCAAATACACATCCCCAGGAAAGAGAGGCCCTGAAACAGATGCTACAGTCAAAATACAAGTCTACCCACGACAAGGCTGTAGCAGAAGTCTCCAAGGCGTCCACTGGTCTGTTTTACAGCAGATATGTGACTTCTATTAACATGGATGCCTACTGGCAGTGACTGGCACGTCATACAGAAGAGGTCCAGCTTAGTAAAACTGTTTCTGCTTGGTGTCAAGCAATTCCCTCTGTCGCCAACTGCAGCACATATGAGAGGCCAAAGACAAAAAACGCGATGCCACTCGGATGGCAGATGGGAATTAGACACAGGTGAGTGTCTGGTCACAGAATGCACGCACAACATGATTGCTTGTGCTAAATACTTTATATGTGCGTCACAAATGTTTTGCACACATGGTTAATCTTGGTGGTGAAGAGGTCATGTACAGGCATCTGACTGGATGATGATTCGCAACCAGAGCACGTAAAATTGGTGGGACATTTTAAATCAGCACACGGCAAAAGAATGCTCTGTGAAATACAGAGACGATGGGGCCGACCGGTGCACACTTGTGCAAGAGGTGACACCCGCTTGAAACAGCACATTCTCAATGCTCCAGCGGCTTGTATGAGCAGAGGGAGCCCTGGTTCAGCCTCAGCAGTCTCACAAGCCCTCCTGCCATTTTCTTCAGAGGAATATGAAACGATAAATCAGTGCATCTCAGTCTTCTCCCTTCCCCAGGCACTGAAGGATGTCCACGAGGAGAAGGCGTTGTCTGGATCGAAGGGTTATTCTTGTAAAGATGCTGAAGTCCCAAGCCTCAAGACAATGTGCTTCAACAACGCACCACATTGCCAGCAACTTGGTTCACAACATAACACTAACTGCAGGAGAAGTCGTGCAGATGCTGGAAAGATTACATCTTTAACTCTTTCAACATTGCTAGATCCCAGATTTAAAGAGGTGGGCTTTTGCAGCCCAACAAGCTGTCAGGCAGCAGTGGAGAGGCTCACAAGAGAGTGTGTCAATGCCTGCACCAGCTCTGCCACTGCCACCTACACAGGGTCCTTCCC
Organism: Melanogrammus aeglefinus; assembly: GCA_900291075.1. Taxonomy (NCBI): domain Eukaryota; kingdom Metazoa; phylum Chordata; class Actinopteri; order Gadiformes; family Gadidae; genus Melanogrammus; species Melanogrammus aeglefinus. The sequence continues at coordinate 337 of OLKM01004672.1, read as the reverse complement.
CTGTTCCAAGCAACAACCTGTGGGACCTACTTGACAGTCATGTGGATGCACAGCGTCCATCAAATTTTACAGCAAGCGCAATTGCAGAGGTCCAGAGGTAAACATTTTTTACTTAATTATTCAATTTTGTTTTGTATTCATCTCTTTCTGAAATGATAATGATGTTGCATATGTTTTTTCTTTACTTATCCAGATATCTGAAGGACAAAGTGCTGCCCAGGAACAGAGACACTTAAAAATATTGGCTGCTCCAAAAGGCTGCCTACCCACACCTTTTTACTGTGCCATGCAACTTCTATGCACACAGCATCCGTCTGTCTCGCATGTGAAAGGATTC
>OLKM01004671.1:0-10000 GCA_900291075.1 Melanogrammus aeglefinus | reverse complement strand
ATGGTTGCAGAAAAGACGATGTTGACCAAAAACAGGTACTTTGTCGAGATTGCCTTGCAATTGTTGCCACAACAAAACGACACGACTTAATTATTTATTCCATTTGATGCACTGCCTTTGGCAGTGTTGCGCCATACAACAGGGGTCCCGAACAGATCTATGCGATGCACTTCGATAAAAAATGACCCCATTAGTTTCTGACTTATTTCATAAGATACGTTTTTCTTCCAATGTCTTTCAGCCCTATATTCAAACGTTGTTTTTTTTTGACAAAAGATAACCGGAAGATTATCGAAAGAACCTGGTCAACCAAGTTAAAACAGGCATTCATTCCCTCTCCTTTGCAGAAGGAATATTAACGCACAACGCTTCCGCTGCATCTTCACAAGAACCAGTAAAAATAGAACATAGAGAAACATCACGTTAACTCCAGTGCAAAACGTTAATCAACCTCTGCTGATGTCCAACTCATGACCTTAGCAAACTTTGAAAAGTATGCTAAGTCACGGCTTTGAATGCAACAAATCGCTCATGTAACGTTACAATCTTTACACAATTTTGTAGCTGTAACGTTAGCGTTGTCATAAGATTGAACAGACAGCAGCTGGTGCTACCCACAAACATCATGTAGATACCGCTTAAAAACTGTGAACCAACGAAATCAAAACTAAAATCAGCATTTTAACACTAAGCAAACTTTATCGTTTAGCTTACTTATTTCAGTTGAAAATTGCAAACGACAAATTTTATTTAGTTATGAGAAAAAAACATGTAAGAATTCAATAACTCATATAGCTGAATTATAAACAAATCTGAGTCTATGGTGCACACACACACACACACACACACACCACATCTATGGTGCACACACACACACACACACACACACACACACACACACACACACACACACACACACACACACACACACACACACACACACACACATGTTTTTTATGCTGGTTGTGGGGCTGAAGATGGTGCTGACCATCCGGCAGAACCCTGCAGAGCATTATATCTGGCTCTTTGTCGCTCCCCAAGTGGAATCAAGACACTTCATTAGCGAATGAAAGCCAAACCAGGGAACATTTGTTGCATGAAAGTCGCCTTTTTCCATTTTCCAATTATTTAAAAATTGGGGGAATAGTGAATGTTCCTCCTTCCTTTCTCTTCAACTCTTCTCAAATCAGATAGGAGGGCATGACAACGTATTTTTTACCGGTGTTGCGTTTCCCTTCAAAAAGCTCTCTCTCTCCCTACAAACCTCTTTTCTGTGCTAAAACAGCATGTGCATCACCGCCCATTTTTTCATTGTGTTGTACCACATTAACAGTAAATTTCATGAACCTGGACTGCGAGACGATGCTACATTAATGTTTCATAATAGCAAGAACAGGCAATGTACGCGCTTTAACAAACGTATGTGCTTGAAGCGGTGAAATGGCCGGATGGTACAAGCCCTTGTTGCGGCACAACTTTCTTTATTTTTCAGCCATCTCAGCAAGTAGGAGGTGCTCATTGTATGGGCTTGCCGGGGGTTCTTCTGATCAGTCAATCAATCCGTCATTAATGAAGACGGAGCCGCCTGCATATCTGGGTCAGAGCCGGATGGGGTTGTCTGATGCGGAGGCGTTGCCTTGTTTGAATCATGTAGTAGATTGTGCTTCCACAAATGGCGTCGTTGGTATACTCTCTGGAGGACAGGATGCTGGCGATGTAGCGATGGCAGCACCTCTGTCTTCAGTGTACAGTGAGCGATGAAAGGCTGGTTGGTGAGGGAGGATTGAGGAACACCTGCAGGCTTTGCAGGGAGCTGCTCCAATTCAAATGTGCTCCGGTTTATAGAAATCCTGTGACATATATGTACATCATTTTAAATATGTCATCTCGAAGTCAAAGGTGAAACGCCTTTTGTTGTTTCATGTTTGAATTTGAGGTGATTTGGATGAGTTACTGTTCAGGTAAAAAAACGGTGACAGTTGAGCTGCAGCTCTTCCAATCCCAGTGTGTTCCAGCTGTTCACATGTAAACACAGTGCGGAGCCCCTTGCCTTGACAGATGATATTCACACTGTTAACCCCAGTGCACTCTTTAGCAGATCCACCCTGTCGAGAAAACAATAGCCCAACGACCAACGTTACTGTCAAGTGTGTTGTTGGAACTCAAACGGGCCAGTGAATTGCTAGCTACCCCCCTTAACACGATTATCTCTCCATTGTGGTGTGCAAGGAAACCATGGTGTGATGTGGGCATGTTATCCCTTATTCTGTTCTGTTTTGCGTGGGTGTGTGTGTGCACGCCTTGGTGTGTAACATCTGGCGAGCTGTGGGCGCCCAGCGACGGTGTCAGACACGCTGGCCTCCCACGCTCGGGCCGGGCAGCCATCACTGTGCGCTCCAATTCCCGTGAACCGGCCGTCTCTGAAGCGTCCATGACACCAGCGACCATTACTATGAGAGGCGGGGGTGTCACATGCCAGACCAATGATTCATTAGGACTCAATTAGCTTCGAGGCATTCGAGGGTTTGAGGGCACCATATGCCCTGTGAGTTGCCAGGCAATCTGTGCTGAATAGACTCCCTGCTATTTCACAGTTAACTGTAGTCAGTCATGAAGACATGGTCTTAGATCACTTCGTGCTTGATCACTCCTAGTACTCTACCAGTGGTGTGATCACTACTAGTACGATACCGGTGGTGTGATCACTACAAGTACGCTACCAGTGGCGTGATCACTGCTAGTACGGTACCAGTGGTGTGATCACTATTAGTACGGTACCAGTGGCCTGATCACTACTTGTATGGTACCAGTGGCCTGATCACTACTAGTACGGTACAATGTACTCATTGGTGTAGCAGTCGTAGAGGAAACAGCGCTTCTCCAGTGATTTTAATCCTTAGATCAACCTTAAAATTTGATTCATGAGATTGAATCATTCCATATGTAAGGTTTTAGGAAACACAAATAAAAAGAAAAATCACCAAAGCCTAGAATTACTTTGCGACTAAGCCCCTTATGGTTTTATGTGGCAAAGATGTCCTGGTGCCACCAAATAGAGCTTTGTTCATATTGAAATGCATAATCGTTATACCCCCCCCCCCCACCCCACCCCCACCCGAGCCTCAAATCATCAACCTAGGACAGAGCTGAACGTAGGCCAGAGCTGAACGTAGGACAGAGCTGAACGTAGGACAGAGCTGAACGTAGGACAGAGCTGAACGTAGGAAAGAGCCGAACATAGGACAGAAATTAACTTAGGACAGAGATGAATGTAGGACAGAGCTTAACGTAGGACAAAGATGAATGTAGGACAGAGCTTAACGTAGGACAGAGCTGAACATAGGGCAGAGCTGTCTGTGGCGTGTTGTCTCTACAACTTTTAAACTAGTTAACACGGCAGATCTTTTCTGCCTGTTTGTGAGCATGAGAGTGAGTCAGAGTGACCTTCAGCTCAACTCGGGCTGCAGCAGTTGGCAGAAGACAAGAATGTTATCCCTCTCGTGGAGAGCAGGAGTGTGCGGGAGCTTCAGATAAATCTCGCAAGGTTGCAGAAGACCAATTCAATATGGCTGCGGCTCCTCTCGCCAGGAGGCGGAGCCCGCTGTCTGACAAGCTCAATCCATCCCACAATCTAGGTTGACTTCTTGCCTTCTGTGCCAAGGTAAAAATACTCCACCCCCAGCCATCCCATCCCCACTAGGACATAGCGGTATGGGGTATTTGGAGAAAGAGACTCTTCCAACCTATTGCAGTGTGCCAAAGTACAGGGCTCAATGAACATGGGCAACTTCTCTCAGTGTCTGACAGTGGGGGTAAGGGTAGGGGCAAGAAGCAGTATGACGGCTGATTAGGCTTATAGCTGTCGAATATAAATAAATCGAATCGCTTTTATAACTGTAACTTTCTGCCATGGCAATGGTGATCTACGTATGATCACGTATGATGGATCATTTATTAGAGATAATCCGTTTAGTTTCAGCTCAAGAAAATCAATAGGAAGGGTGACAGTGGTTTGTTTGCACTGTCCCTCCCTATTTTATCTCTTTGGTATTTTCTCTGATACCTCTCGGTCAACCGAGCACGTGAAGCTAAGGTAGTGAGGAGTGAGGTTGAGCTGGAACGACAGCCGCACGTTCCGGAGCCCCAGTCTCAGCCGTAGTACCCTGGAATACGTAATGTCGGGTGTGACCCACTTCATCAGCCTCTCTGCCCCGTTCATCTGCCCTTCGCTGGGGCACCGCAGGAGGCACCTCACCAGCATCCTGGCATCCATCACTTCCCAGTCAGAATTTCCTCCTGATTCTCATCTAATTGGTCGGTCCTCCCCCCACAGGCCAGATAGCAGCGCCATATGGGGTTGATGATCATGGTCTTGTGCAGGGCTGACAGCGATATCAGGAGATGCACTCATGCATGCATTTGTGTGTGTGTGTGGGTTTTAGTAAAACATAATTAAATTGTACGCTGAGAGTCATTTTATTTATTTATAATACTTCACCGTCTACTAGTACTGGCAGCAATGTTAAATATGCATTAGCTACAATTACGTGCATGCATCATATTTCTTAGACTCCCCCAGCCTAAATTCAAATGTTTAGTTTTGCTTTGAGACGCTGTCACACTTGCTTCAAATACGCAACCCGATTTAAAAGGGATTTTAAATCTCTGTGTTGCCGCTTGATATATTCTGCATTGCAAGTTGTGTAATTAAATGCTCATGCATCGTAATATGGTTTGTTTGCAAAGCAGCTCAGTTGTCATGGTGGGGGCGGGGGGGGGGGGGGGGGCGGGGGATGAGACGGGGGTGTTATCTTATCTGCCCAGAACACAGAGGTTACACAGCGGCCCCCCCCCGGCAGCTGCTGCCCCCAGGCCAGCTCCCCCGGGGGCCCGCTGATGTCACTTCCACTTCTGGTCCGGTGGTGCGGCTGTCTTTGTTCGAGTCTTCCACCTCCAGCCTTCAGGTGTCACGTAAGACAGCAGCCAGGACGAAAGACAGAGAGTACATCTCCCAGACAGAGGGAAAGAGAGAGAGTATTTCTAGCAGAGAGATGGAAAGAGAGAGAGAGAGCACATCTAGCAGAGAGCGGGAAAGAGAGAGTTTATCTGTAGGCCGGTCTTCTAGAGAGGGAGCTCATTTGGCAGCACGGTAATATGTGGGATTACAAATAAAGAGGCTGGTCTGAACTGGACGTTGGACACAGACAGGAGAAAAAGTAAAAGTAAGAAAGTAAAGTTGCTATTTACGCAAGCTGCAGGATATATGATGCTTTGGTTTACCTTGTGTTTTATGAGTTAAATTATTTAAGTTAGAGTATAGAAAGCCCTTCGACGCCAACAACAGCCCCAGGGCGAGTGTGGCCGTGTAGCACAACCTGAGCTGGAGTATTCCGGAGCACTCCAACCACCACCGTACCTTCCCAAGGAGAATCAACTCACTACACTAATTCAGAGACAAACCAGCGCCTTCAAGGCAATAAAAATGTAGTCATACTCTTAAACACATGTAAAAAAACAAGCAAAGACACACTCTCCTACACATTCTTAAAGAAAGTATGACTAAATAGTTCACTTTACCGTGGTATGGTGCATGGGAACAGAAATCAGATCAATTCATCCCAGGTCTGCTCACACTGTAACTTTAAGGGCTGATTACGGGACACCTGTGCCCGTTCCGGTGGGTTTCTATGGCGGTGAACTCCCCAGGGTGTCTGAGAGTACCGGCCAGGCTCAGCCACAGGCGTCTGGACAGCAGAAAGCCACCAAGACCCCCCCCCCCACCCCCCATCGTTTGCGCCATCTCTCCTCATCAACATCATCATCCAGCGCCGCCCTTTGGTCTGCAGCGGCAGTAGAAGAAGAAGTCACAGCTGGAGATGATAATCAGCCTCCGAGTGCCACATTAAGAGCGCTTCACTTTAATTTGTGTCCCAGCATCTATGATCTGTTGGCTCTGTACATAAAACACCAAACAGCCTCGGGTCTGCTGGTGCTAGCGACTAGAGGTGGGGAGGAGTAAACAGAGCACAAGGTTGTGAAGGTAGTAGTTTTGAGAGGGAGAGCGTCTGCCAGTCTTGGCCGGTATCCTGACCTTGGCAATGGCATTGCAGTGACGGGCGGGGGGGGGGGGGGAGTGATTGAAGATGGATATTTCAGTTAACGCTGGCACCGCGCTTGGCTACCATTGGACTGCCGCTCCCTCCACCTCTCCGTTGTGATTCAGATCTCCCTTTCGCAGCCAACTTGGGATAACATACGAGATGACAAGCACTTCATGGCCGACTTCACACCCCCTGCATTTCCTTACGTCCCAGCAGCCTAATCACTCAGCAGAGATTAACGAGCTATGAGGTGTGCCGATGGGGGGGGGTGGGTCACTAATTACACCCAGACATACTGTATGGTAGTGAGCATCCGTCTGTGTGTCTGTCTGGGGTTGGGAGGTGGCTTGCATGTGTTAATCATGATTCGATTGATGGCAGCTTCACACGATGGCACGCAAATGTAAAACAGGAAAAAGGAACAAGCTGTTCCGAGACCCATCCGCTGGGTGGATGGAGTGTCTCCATGAAATGATGGAGACTTCCAAGGTTTCGTATGTGTTGATTGCAATGTGTGGACTCCCTTCAGGGGACAGCTGACCCTGGTGCTGAATGGTGTCATTTATTTCACCACCGAGCTGCAAACTGTTTTTTTTTTTCACACATCACAGCTTGGTTTGAAGAAAGAAACACAATGCTCACATTAAATTTATTATACCCAAGACAAAAAAACTCCAATAAAGGAGGACACCTTTAAGCTATTTACTCGGAAGAATCACAACAAAGGAGGGAAAACAGGCCTAATTGACTCATTAATTACTGTGGAACCAAGATGGAGGTGGATACTGCTCTTTCGGTATTCACGAAGGAAACTAACCGAAGGGACTGAAGAAAATAACATCTTATAAGGAGAAAGTAAGAGGAGAGGGAGCGAAAAGTGTCGTTGTGTGTGTTGGGGGTGTGAAAGGGCAAGAAACTGATGATTAGGATGCATGGAGAATGTTCTGTTATGATAATCATAACTTCACAGAAAGGCACATCAGTTCCTCAGGTGTTATGGACAAGAAGGGCAGGAGCAATTCATTACATGGCCCCCGTGTTGAGGGGCATCACATCTTTCTCTATGAATTCCGCTATCTCCATAGTCACTTTGTGTACTTTATTTTTTTAATCGCAGCCTAAAAATGAAGAAAAATTACGTTTTATTACATTGCGATGTCAGTTTGAATTTGATTAATCATTCAGCCCTAGTGTGTGTGTTAGTCATTTGTGTTATTTTTTTAATCGCAGCCTAAAAATGAAGAAAAATTACGTTTTATTACATTGCGATGTCAGTGTGAATGTGAGTTATGATGTGAGTGTAGTGTGTGTGTGTGTGTGTGTGTGTGTGTGTGTGTGTGTGTGTGTGTGTGTGTGTGTGTGTGTGTGTGTGTGTGTGTGTGTGTGTGTGTCTGAAAATGAGTTGAAAACAACATTACTTACATTACTAACAAACTACCACACACAAACACACACACTCCCCCCCCCCACACACACACACACACACACAAACACAAACACACATCTCCCTCCCCTGACTGCCGACTCACTACGTTGGTGTAAATTGGACCTTGTTACTCTGCAGCTGAGCTGGGGGAAGACAGGCTAATGTAGGAGCACTTCAGAGGGGCTGCTCCTCCCTGGCCTCTGCCCAGCCAGGGCTGACCGCCTCAGCAGCTACAGCCCAGCTGAGTGCCCCGGCTCCAAGGTCTGGTTGGACATAAATCAGAACAGTAACAAACAGAAAATACCCCAGCAACTGTGTGTTGGCACTGCTGGCACAGTTGGCCAGCTGTATTCACTGAGCATCATGCTTACTACCGAGAGGTGAGATCACAGTCTGGGTTTAACAGATTAACTAACCCGAACTGTTATTTATGCCTTTCCCTCTCTGCACACTGTGGCTGTTGCATTGTGGGAAGGCCCTCCATCTTGTCAGGATATAGGGTGAGGTAATGGGGCGTGGGGAACAGCCGGAGCTCAGAGAGGCTATCAGTTCCTCATGGAAGGACAGGTGCAGGGACGAGCAGACGAGAAGGAGAGGAACTCGAATATTTATTTAATGGCCTCCATTTTGGGGTTTTATTTTGGCCACTTCGTCACCCCTTTGTCCTTCTAAAGTAAAACTTTAAATCTGAGTTTTCAATGGAACGACGTTATGGATCTTGTAAATGTTTGTTTAGTGAATATATAGAGATTGATAATAACAGAGATTGGCATTTTGATCTGTGTTTATTTGCTGTCCACTCCAGTCGTTTAGTACCTAGATTGTTAGACTCCCAGCCAAAAGGTTTTGGGTTCAATCCCCAAGCTTGTTCCTGTGGACACTATTCACTCTCGCTTCTTTATAAAACTGTACTAAATATGTTTTGTTTTATCTGTTGTATTCAATTCCCTGCTTTTTTCCCCCTTCTGTTTATTCACTGAATCGTTGAGGCACATGGCATGTGTCATGGGTCATGGGGTCTGCTAATGTCATCCACCAAGCCTTTACCTCATGATGAAAACGCCTAAAGGATTGCGGTTTTACGCCCAGTGTCCTCTGGGTCAGTTTACCACTCGCTGTTCAGAAGACTAATTATCCCACTGTCAAGCAAATTAACTCAAATATCACACTTTGGGGATAAAGGATCCTTCACAAGACCTAGAGACCATTCTCCTGGTGATGGTGGGATTTAATAACGGTTAATGCATTTATGTGGAAAGGTTAATAAGATGAACTGAAAACGCATCCTTCAGGCTCCACTCGCCTGAGCACAGCGCACCTTGTAGCGATCAACCCTGATTCGATTCCCCCCTGAGCTACAACACTACATTTCATTTCATCCCTCCAACCGACTCCTCTATCCTAGCTTTACTGTACTCTCCTCAGGGGCAACACCCCCACCTCTAAACAGGCCAATGCAGTAAATAAAAGCCCTAACTCTAAGGCTGCCTTGTTCTAGGGAGTGATGAGACGCTTTGCTCTGGAGCTATTGAGGCTAACCCCCCCCCCCCACCCCCCCTGCACTGTCATATAGGACACACGGTAAAACCACAGGTCAGGAAAGCCCCGCAGGTTTACCTGGACAGGCTGTGATAGCCCCATTCTACCCTTAGATTCGGAGGGAATGAAGAGGTGGAGGAGGAGGTTGAGGAGGAGGTGGAGGAAGAGGAGGAGGAGGGGGAGGAGGTGGAGGAGGAGGAGGAGGAGGTGGAGGAGGTGGAGGAGGAGGTGGAGGAGGAGGTGGAGGAAGAGGAGGAGGAGGGGGAGGAGGAGGAGGAGGTGGAGGAGGAGGAGGAGGTGGAGGAGGAGGAGGTGGAGGAGGAGGAGATGGAGGAGGAGGTGGAGGTGGAGGAGGAGGAGGAGGAGGAGGTGGAGGAGGAGGAGGTGGAGGAGGTGTGCTGGTGGTGGCCCGCGGGGGAGGGGGAGGGAGGTGGTGAAGCTAAAATAAAACAGCCCAGTGCTGAGGGCTCCTATGTGTCGGGCATGGGGGGGTAATGTGGCTTGCTTCGGGCTGGGGCTCCTATGTGTCGGGCATGGGTTTCGGGGTCATGGGGGGCCCTTCTGCTCAATGGCCCTGGTCCTCGCAGGCTGGAGAGCCCAGACTCGGCTGTCCATCGGGAGCAGGATGAATGAGGATTGTTTGTCCGTTTCCGCTGATAGATGGCGGCGAGGGCTTTGTGACTCATCAGCGGCGGCGGCGGCGGCTTGTCTCCCAACGTGGGGTTGATTGGGGCAGTCTATTAAACAGCCCTCCGGCGGGAGCGCTTATTTACAGAGACATGTGGGCTAAAGGGAAACGCAGGTAGTTTTTACGATTCACAAGAGCTAAAGCATTTATGAGAGGCTCATAGTCTGGAGATGGAAAGGCCCGCAATAGCTTATTTTGCTAGCAGTTGCTTTTGAGGCGAATTTTGAAGTAGTCATCACCTATTTT